>BJBW01005133.1:101057-170712 GCA_004320125.1 Scolopax mira
TGGTCCTTTGTTCCCATCTGCGGCCAAACCACGACAACTCCATAAAGGGTGGTAATTTTCTTCTTGATATTATAAATAAATGTTTTTGTTTGTTTTTTTTTTTTTGATTGTAAGGTGTGTTAGATTGGAAGCAAGTATAGGCATACGGTGGGATGAAAGAAATATCAAAGAATATTGATACCTGTTTTAACAAGTAGTTTGTTTCTGTGCCCTTACAAGGCAGGAAAAGATGATGGGTGAAGGTGCTGTGTGTTCAGCAATTATTTAAATGCAATTATGCTTAGAACCTAAATACGAGAATTCATAGTTAAACTGATTCTATTGAAGAACATGATGTTTCAATTGCAAAGATTCTTTTCTCATCTTCGTGTGTGTATGCCACGTGAGAGATTTTTATGGGTATGGTTAAAAGCTAGGAAAGTAACTGATGTTTAAATGTGATTGATTATAATTAAATCATTTTAAAATATCAATTTTGTTATGAATATTGCAAGCTGTAATGGAGAAAATATTTCCTTTTAAGCTAAATGCGAGCTCAGAATCTAATATGCTCTCTAAAATGAAGGAGTTAATATTTTAAAATCTCACAGTGAAAGTCCCAAAGAACAGATTTCATTGGGTATTTTTTCCTTCAGTACAGAAATCCTCATGAGGTTCAGTAGATTTACCGTGTTCCCTTACAATCCTGGGATTTTCAAGTGAATTTTATAGCAGATTTTTTCTTGTAACAATATTTGACATGAATTAAGTTAACACTCATTTTTAATATAGGCTACACATTGGTTTCAATTCTTTTTTTTTTTTTTTAATTGTATGATGGCAGGACTGTAGTGGACATAGAAAGTAGTACAAATATAATCAGCTGCCTTAGCAATTCCATACCCGTAACAAAAAAATAGATTGCAGTTAAACACTTATTCTCATTGCTGCTCCTATAGCTGAAACACAATAAATGATGTAAAATAAAGCTTTCCTTGTTGATGTTAATTGTTGCATTTCCTAAATTTCCATAGAGGACAGGCTGTGACAGGAGACATTTATTTTCTTGTTCTGCTTTTTGTAAGTTATACTGATTTAAGGTGATTACAGGGAAAAATAGGCAATTCAGAAAAAAGTGACTTCTTAACAAACTATGACACGTGCTTACCTTTTATTTCTTTTTCCTTCTTTGAAGAACACTGTTATAGAAAGAGAGAGAAATTTTTGAAACCTAATAAACAGGAAACGAAAAGTATGGTAAGAAACCAACAAAAATTAAAAAATTGATACTCTAATCTATAAAAAGATTAGGACAATTTAGCAGACATTGAAGCACGTAGCAATGGGTCGTGTTGAGTGGAAAACAGTTTCCTGGAGCCTTTAACTTCTGACTTTCCCGGGAGCTGGGAATAAATTGCTCTGTAACAATGGACTCAGGAGGGCTGGCTTTATTTTCCCATGAACTGGCTGGAAGAACCAAGTACCCCTCCAACTAATGTGCATTTTCCAGTATAGATGCTTAAAAAGTAGTATTTTGTACAATGCATCACAATTGTTGTCACATATATTTGTGGAACGTACTGCAGCCAGATATTACTAAAAATACAATTTAAAATATTTCAGAGGTGATCAAATTCTGGGTAATAAAAACATCTGCGTTTATGATGTATAGAAATACATAAGTAGGTGCTCAGCCTTTATGCTTCTGATTAGAAATGGTCTGACAGAGCCCTATGTGAGTTTCACCCATCTTACCTTTGTTGGGTAAATTATGGAAATTTTAAAAGAAAATAATAAATGTCTGCTTCACACAGTCTTATTTCAGAGAAAAAAATAGTATTAAAAGAGAGTAATTCTAATACATAGAAATATTCCTATATTTAGGAATATAGGAATTTCTCACTTCAATACACATAGAGACATCAGATGGAGAAAGGTATGGGCAGTGAAAAAAGGAAAGATACTGTTTATTTCTTTGAGTATATCTTAGTATGATAAGCTATTGATCACTTAACTCATGTTATAAAACTTACTAGTTAATACTGCAAATGAATTATTTAGGGTAACAATAATTAAACAAACTTTTAAGAAAGGTGTTAAATATCCTTTAGAGTCACTGAGGCTTTTTTCCTAAAATTACAAAATTCTCTTTTTAAGTAAGTGTAAAATTAGAAGTATTTCAGCCACTGCTAGTAATTCGTATTAGTTATCTAATTAGACTGGCTAACAGTGTGGATACTGTGGAAGTAATAAGCATATTATTATTTTTTGAACCTTGCCTTAGATAACTTTGTGCATTTCCTTTGGCATTTCTAGCTTGAACATTATGTCCTACGTTATATGAAGGGTTATATAACTGCAGGACTATAACTCTAATAAGGTAGATCTACAGCTTTATATCTCAAGCCTAATCAGGGTCACGAAATGCATCGGAGCAGTGGCCCAGTCCTGTGGCATGGTGGTAGCCTGTGCCAGTGGTCTATGAGGTCCCACAGGTGAGGCTTTCTGGATGATCCTGAGGCTCTTTTATTTTAAAGGAAGTGTTGGCAAACTCATCATGTGTTTGGCCCATAGTTCTCCAGAGGCTCATCCTCTTCTCATCACCCGAAACGCATGTTACTTTTAGAAATGCACTGAAAAATAGAGTTCTGGGCAAAAGGAGAAACAAGGACACGCTCACTGGAGGACTGCCCTACTGCAGGCTCTTTTTACTCCTTAAAACATGAGTTGTTTCTGTACAGGATCCCATCTTCATGGGGAAAGCTGGAAAGGGCAGGGGAGAGAAGGTGTGTGTCTGATGCAGACCTGGGGGAGAAGTGGGTCAGGGTCTTCCATTTCCTGACTGGTATGGCAGGTGGGATGCCGGGTGAACTGAGTGTGGTGGCAGAAATGGCCAGCGTTTCATGTGACAGTGAAAAGGCTAGTCCAGCTTAGAGCTTTGAAGACCACTGAGGGTCTTCAGCCACAGGGTGGAATCCTTCGCAGTGGATGTCAAAGGGACAGTGGGTACCCTGAGCCCACATGTACCTTGACACCCCATCCCAGCAAGGCCTGGAAATGGAGGCACAACTTGTGCTCAAGCCCAAAACAGTTCCCCAGGAATGTGTAAGTGTTGCAAACGTCTTTGAATTGCCTTATTTAAACCTTAAATAATACTGTCTCAGAACTTGACATATAATTTCTACTCCAGGGGTCCACAGCCTAAAAAAGCAATTTTTCACCTATCCTGTAGATAGACAAGGGCAGTTTTGGAACCAGTCTTAGTGTCAGACTTACAAAGCCATTTAGGGGATTAAGTCCTATTGAGCATCTAGGCTTTAAAGAAAGTAAGTTTTTCACTCTCACTGGGGAGTCCTCACTGAGGTGGAGTTTCAGCTACTGTAAGTAAATGTCATTGATTTAAACTTTCACACAGCTCATTAACAAAAGGTTTAGAGGAGCATGATGCAGATATGATTTAAAAATAAATTTTAAAAATCAGAGCCCTGCTGCCCAGATATCTTCCTGATTATAAATAAATCACCACTGCCCCTCAAAAAAAAAAAAAAAAAGAAAAACAACACCAAAGTAGAAATTAATAATGAGATCAGTCCTCTGAAATGTTTTCTTATTCAGAAGTGGGGTTTCTTATTTGGATCTCTCAGGAGATCATCCAGCTGTCATCAAAATAACAGATGCTGGTAGCACTTGGACTTTAACTATTCTGCCTGCTTTGTTGCGTTAGTCCCCAGTCCTCTCCTCTTGTCCCATTGTCCTTTAGTCCTGTGTCATGTTACTTCCTCGATTTTTTTTTTTTTTTTCCTCTCTCTTAACTATTTGGGCAGGCGGTACAGCTTGAAATAGCACAGTAATTGTTCAACATAAAAAATTCCAAGTCACAGCTGATGAAGTTTACTCATAACAAACTAAAAGTTACCAGAAGAAAAAGGCAAATCTATGGAAAATATTGAAAGTAAACAGCAATAAACAATAGTCTGTACTATTTTACACAGGTAAGTCTATTTACATAATCCAAACTGTCACAATAAACAGGCTCTTTCTGGGTTTCATCTTGCCAGATTCATAAAACATTTAAGAGTTTTAATGTTAGATTTCAAATTACAGGTTTTGAAGTTTCTCTTGCATGTAGCTTATTAGTTTTTAAGCAAATGAGAATATTGATAAGTTTCAGGTAGTTTTCTTTTGGTTTTCATTTATATCAGTCTCATGTTCAGCTGCTGTTCACTGATATTACCATGGTACAAAAATGAAGCTGTCATTTCAAGTTTGGTTTTTTTGAAAAAAAAAAAAAAATAAATTGTTCTTATTATGCTGTGTGTGATGTGATTTTCCCTGTGGACTATGCTGGTAGAAGTAATATGTCCAGAATTTAAATTAAAACAGATCACATACCTACAAAGATGTGCACTACAGTTGGGTTTTTTTCCTTCCTCAAATCTCAAAAATAAGCAGTTATTTTGAAAAGACAAGTTAAAAGTACCAGGAGAGGCTAGAAATAAGGGCATTACCAGAAATAATCAAAACAATCTCGTATTCTAGGTACTTAACCTCAACCTCTCCCCCTTTTTTACCCTCAGTAAAGTAGGGATATATTTTGTCTGTCTCTACAAACAGTGAAACAATTCCAACTTCTGGGCTTATGGATATTTCTGTACTGGGGTTCCAACTGAGAAATGCAACGTAATCAAATTCATTACGTTATCATTTTGGCATTTTAATATAAATGTTATCATCAAAGAAACAACAAGCTACAGGGTCGTATTTGTAATGCTGTGCACAACTTAGAATTATCTGCTATAACATTTGATAACTCAGGAAATAAACCAACTTATTAATAGTACAGTTTTGTGTATCCTCATCAACTTCACATGCAAGCATTTATATAATCTGGAAATATTCAGTCATAGTACAAAAAAAAATCCCTTGCAATGTATATGTGTCCTTGTTCAGGAGTACACAAAACCAAAATGAGATGTTTTCTAGTGATATATGACATTGTGAACAATTTAAGAATTCAGTGCTAAATTGAAGGACACTTTGGCTTAGGATTTTAGATTTTTAGCTAAAGTTACTATAGCCACACAATGTTATTATCGCTCAAATAGTTCAGAGAAACCTTGTTCTTCGTTATTCTCAGAAGAACCCGGACTCCTTTTCATCTGTGCATGTGAAGAAAGCTCTCCATTGGAGAAGGCTTTTTGCTGTCAGGCTGTTGGTGCTCCTTCCAGCCAGCCAAGTGGAAGCAGTAAGTGATCAGTAGGTGGGCTCATGATGTCTCCCCACCAACCCCTTTCAAAAAAAAACCCCAAAACATATTCAGCAACACTTTTACTAATGCTTCACGAGAAAAGGGGAATCAAGCATAGGTGGACCGGTTTGTAGTATGCAGATATATATGATTATCAACTCTCATGGTAACACCTTCATCTGCTGGGACTACGTTCTCAGTAATACAGCAGATTTGTGAAAAAAGACGCGTAGATCCTAATTCTCAGGTCTGCCTTCTAGTTCTGTTTGTTTAGATTTTTTCGGTCTGTTTGTTCAATTTCTGTGTGATTTCTTCTGTAGGTTTCAGCAGAATATATACATATGCACACATACAACTACAGATGTATGTGTATTGTTTTGTAAATGTTCTCAATCATGCTTTTTTCTGCTTTGCATCATTTATTCACCTATCTTACACGTTCTCTTTTATTTTTTGTGTAACTAAACCTTATAATAAATTATTATTAAATATAACCTGACGGTGGTAGTCTTCATGTTTTGTTTTCTTCTGGGCATGAGGAGAGGGGTTGTGGGGGATGGATGGAGGGAGGGAGAGCAGGGGCTACATTTCTGTTCCATTCCCAAGTAGAAAGCGCTGAAACAACCGCAGTGAGTATAAAACCACACAGCTGTCAGAGAGCAAGTCTCTGTTCATACTTTTAAATCTGGGTTCAAGGATCCCTGATATATTTGCTTTTGTCAGCTGAATAGTGCTGTTTGCCCAGCAGCAAAATAACACCTCTTGTGTGTAAAAATTGTGGATATTTATTATTCTATAGAGTTCTCAATTTGAGATGCAAAAATCATAGACATAGACATCATCAAGCACATTTTCTTCCTCACCCTGTCACATACACTTCTGAGACACAGAGATTTCTCAGACCAAATTAACTTTATGTAAACGTATGCAGCTCCATTCTGCATATCAGAGCTGTTCTAAAATTCTCACTTGAGAGTACACCTACTGGGTAAAAATGCTTAAATCGCAGAATTACAGGTAATCTTTAATTCTACGTATGAATCAAAGGATCCTTTAATGCCCCAGGCTGTAACACCTGGCTGTCCAGCCAAAGCAGGCCAGGCAGTGCCCAGCACAGACAGTTTGCTTCCACATCTTGCTGGTGTAAAGGAAATAAAGTCTAAGCTGCAAATATAAGGCCTGCACTTTGGTTACTTCATTCTTAAGGGGGAAGTTAATGGTCTTTTCTTAGATTTGCGTGACACGTTTTTCCAGCTGACATAAATCTCCTCGGTCTGCCAGGGTGACAATTCTCTTCTTTCTGTGTTCCGTATGCCATGAAAATTGGATCTTTCATAACTGTTAGCAGGCTAGAAGAACATTAAAAAACAGAAAAGAAAAATTGAAGGACTTTTCTCAAAACAGCTGCAACTTTGACAAAGGATAAAAATGACAAATTCTCCTCATATGATGATTAATTATTGGGAAATATTCAACCATCAATTTTTTTTGTCGTCTTGTTTTCCATGAGTACATTTCAGGTTCAAGTCATATGAAAAAAGAAGTTGCACTTTGAGTATGTTTCACAACTGTCCTACATCAGGTGCCTGGTAAAGCACCAGTGGCACGTCCCCTTCCCCTCACATACACACTTCAGATTCTGAAATAGTCTCCTACATCAGTCTTAAAACATGAATTATTCTAAAGGTATTGACCCTTAAGAATTAGTCATATCATTAAGACAACTTAATGTGATGGTGCCTTTGCTAACAGGCGCGGGAGGAAAGATGGTTTCTGAAGGAAATGGCTGGTTCCCTGCTTATGGTCACCCTAAGAAGAGCTTCATTCTGGTACAAACTGACTCAAGAGTCAGAATGAGAGAAACAGAAGCAGCAGGAGGTCAAAATGCTTCATAAGGACATACATACCTTATATGTTAGAAGCTCCCTGTTAGATCATACAGGAGTGGTAGCTGAGAGGAGATAGGTGGGAAGTTGCTCTCACATCCACTGTGAGAATTGGGTAATTTCCCTAAGCACAACATAAACTTCATACCTTGACTTACTTAAGGTGTGAAGAGACAAGGCAGAAGCAGTGAAGTTGGCACCTATATTTCTGCTTCTAAACTTCAGGCCTTGAATAGGATTAAGGACGGAAAAAAAAGGCTCAGAGTTCCAAAATCATAGAATCATAGAATGTTTAGAGTTGGAAGGGCCTTTTAAAGTCTTCAAGTGCCAACCTCCCTGCCATGGGCAGGGAGACCTCCCACTAGACCAGGTTGCTTAAAGCCCCATCCACTTCCAGTGATGTGGCATCCACAACTCTGGGCAATGTGTTCCATTGTCTCACCACCCTCACAATAAAGAATTTCTAGTATCTAATCTAAATCTCCCCTCTTTCAATTTAAAGCCATTACCCCTCATCCTATCACTGCATTGCCTGACAAAGTGTCCCTCCCCATCTCTCCTGTAGGTCCCCTTCAGGTACTGGAAGGCTGCTATAAGGTGTCCCTGGAGCCTTCTCTTCTCCAGGCTGAACAACCCCAACTCTCAGTCTGTCCTCGTAGGAGAGGTGCTCCAGCCCTCTGATAAGTTTCATGGCCCTCTGCTGGACCCATTCCAACAAATCCATCTCCTTCCTGTGTTGAAGACTCCAAAACTCAACACAGTAGCCCAGGTGGGGTCTCACAAGAGCAGAGTAGAGGGGCAGAATCACCTTCCTCAACTTGCTGGCCACACTTCTTTTGATGCGGTCCAAGATGTGGTTGGTTTCTAGACTGCCAGCCCGCATTGCCAGCTCATGTTGAGCTTCTCATCCACAAGCACCCACTAGTCTTTCTCCTCAGGGCTGTTCTCCAGCCATTCTCTGTCCAACCTATATTTGTGCCTGGGTTTACCATGTCCCAGGTACAGGACTCTGCACTTGGTTTGGTTGAACATCATGAGGTTTGCTTTCAAGGCTGTCCAGGTCCCTCTGGATGACATCCCGTAACTCCAGTGTGTCAACTGTGCCACACAGCTTGGAGGCATCAGCAAACTTGCTGAGGTTGCACTTTATCCCACTGTCCACGTCTGCAACAAAGGTGTTGAACAGCACTGGTCCTAGTACTGACCCCTGAGGAACACCACTCATCACCAGCTTCCACTTGGACATTGAGCCATGGAACGCAGCCCTTTGAATTCAGCCATCCAGCCAGTTCCTTACCCACTAAGTGGTCCATCCATCAAATCCATGACTTTCCAATTTTGAGATGAGGATATCATGTGAGACAGTGATTGTTACAATACAAAAAGAAAGGAGATAGCACAGAAACAGCTGTCCCAATGAATTATAGTGAAGCTGAACTAGAAGAAATAGATAAAGACAAAGGATATCACAGGATACAATTTTTTGCCTCAATTCTACAAGTAGTGACTTGAGGAAAAAAGGTATTTACAATACACAAATAGTAGAAAAGCTAGCAAACCCAAAGAGCTAATATGTTAATAACATGAAATGCAGTTGGGTCTCTAAATGAAGCTGTAAAACATGAAAGAATATTCTTCAAAAAATAGTGACTGGCGATAATCATACTTTAAAATATTCAATTTTTTCTGGCTTAGTTTAAGATTAGACTATAAGATTCAAGGGATCTAAAAAGCAGGTAGAGAAGAGAAATTTGTTAAGAAATGTACAATACAAAATACAAGTAAACTCCAGCTCTCCAGCTGATCTTACCATGATCCGAGTAGAGTAAAAAGCTTCTGATAAGGCCTCTGTGATCCTCTTCCTCTTCTTTCTGATGACACACATTCAGTCAGAAACACAGGGCAGGAAACTGCATCATACATGATATTATAGTCCAAAACATCTAATTCCAGCATACAAGAGAGATGCTGGTATTTCTTACTTTCCCACTGAGACCAATAAATACAATAAAAATCCAAGTAATCATTCCTCTGACTTGCAAATTATACCATACATGAGATTAGCGCTGTTTCATAAAACCTCAACACCCTTTGATTCAGGGGCAAATAGAATAATATATTGCCAACATGTTCCATCAGCCTTATATTTTATGGTAGGGGAAGAAATATTTTTTATGCTCTCAACTTCTTTTCATTGGAAGTAGAGATTCTGGATAAGACCACTAGTGTATATTTAGCAACAAATACAGCAAACTTAGATAATGATTCAAACTAATAGTTTGGATACAGCTATGAGCAAATTTGGAACATAAAATCAGAAGACAAAAAAATGCTACATGTAGAAAACCTCAAGTTGTCACTTGTCCTTCTCCGTGCACAAAATAGGAACAGCTTATGCTTAGGTTTATGTTTATGTTGTTCCTGACAAATGACCCTTGGCATGAAGCTTCAGTTAATAGCACTGTAAACATTTAGCTGACTGAGGAACTTGAGTAAGCCATTTGTTTTCCTAATGTGACAAAGGTGGGGGGAGAGGAAAAAAAGTCACTTTTTTTCATAGGCTGTAAAACTGGTTAGTTTTTTCAAGTTTAAAATTTTGGCAAGAAAACTCAATTTTCGCATCTCCTTTATTTAATATGAAGAGGATAGTAGGATGAGCTGTTAACATCTTCATATTTACCTCTTCAGTATATTAAACAAACTGGTCTGTTACTCACTTTTTGCGATGAGCAGTGGTGATGCAGAAGATCAGTATGAAAACTAAGAGACAACAGCAGAAATTCCTCCAGCTAGATAATAAAGAATTTATGATCCCGAGTTGCTAAAATAAAATTGTAATAAATATGGTTAGTAATCTGTACAAACCAGCATGAACTTTTTATGACAACCTACGTTAAAAATTATGTAGATATGTTATACCATAACAGCTCATGTTCAATATCCAGACCTCACAACCACTTCCTTATTTCTGAAATGCCTTTGTTATGATGAACTAGCTTCTATGAAAGTCGTGACTGGGATGATCAAAGGTGAGTGAACACAGCATAGTTATATGAAAAAAGCAGTGGTGCCTTGTATAATCCTTTCCTATCTCCTTCCCTCCCCTGGTGAGAAAGAAGTCCACAAGTGACTAGATACGTGGATAATAAAAGCACTTAGACTCCTGAAGTGAATGTTTTTGTCTTTGTAAAGGTTGTCCAACAAGAAATACCTAACAATCATTCAAGACTTCCGTGGGCAAGAAGGTATTTTTCAGAGTACCAGAAAGATCATGTCAGTCCTCAAGAGGTTTTCTATTCAGTACTGCACAGTTGTATAAGTTATTTTCTGCTTGAATTAAAAAAGAAATCTGTTCACATTTTGACCAAAATATTTCCACAAAAAATTTTCCCATTGTGATGGCTATTTTTTTCATAAACTAATATTGTACTTGCTTTGATGATAGATGTCAGAAAATTCACTCTATCTATTCTAGCCTGATCAAAAATCCTTGCTTTGAGATTTACAGTCAAGGCAGGAAAAGTTACATTTGTAGTAATTTTGCTTAAAATACATTGACTTCTTCAATACTGAGTCACATCTCCAAATGAAGCTAAGGAGCAACATGTAATAATGAATAATAGAGACAGGAAAGACAAAGGCTTCAAGGTATAAGTCAATATATTCTTAAGGTGCTCAAGTTTACAGAGAGGCAATGTGATATTATTCTAATTTTTTGAGGTGAAAAAAGCTGGAGGAAAGAACAGAGACACTCAAAATCACACAGGAAGCCCGCAAGGCCTTATTACAATAATCTTGCATTTAAAACACTTAAGAATTTTCTTCTTGTCACAATTCAGAACTTGGTTAGTGGTAGCATTACCCCTAAAAAAAAAAATGTGTGGTAAACCACAGAACTTAAGTCAGGTTTTTGCAGCCCACAAAAGTGCCCTGCTTCCTGTTTCTCTGTCGCATCTTTGCACTAGTGCTCTGCAGACTTCATACTAAGAGCACAAAAAGCAAGAAAGTACAAATAGTATGCAATGAGCATTTCTGTACATGGTGTATTTGTGGCTATCAGTATCAGCTACTACAGGGAACATCTTAGCCAAATTTCATGCGTATTTCCTGCATATTCTTCGGTTTCTCAACATATAGGAGTAAAACAAAACAAGAACTCCAAAAAAGTGAGGATGCTCTGGGACAGAAAAGGAGTAACTCCTCTTGCATTACTTACTACAAGAGATGGTGTTCATATCTTATGGCAACAAACTTATTTCTTGTGTTTCAGACAAACGCTAGAAATTTATCGGTGAACAGGGACTAAAAAACTGTCTTTAAATTAGTCCCTCTTTAATGTTCCACTCACTGTAGAGAGGAAGATAGCATCTTCATCTGGGAAGATGAAACCCCAGCTGCCCCAAAAAGCTTTCATTCTGGGTAGACAAGAAAGTTACATGCTCAATTCATAGATGAAGGAAAACTATCAGTATAAGTAGCAACAGTAATCACAGCTAACCAGCTGCTGAGTCATAGCCATCACTTTTCTCTCCTGGATCAAAAAAGTTTCCAGCTTCTAATCTGGCTATCCTGAATACTGGCTGAGACTTGCTCAGGTACACCTCTTTAGTATTTATGTGCTCATTTGAAAGGATAACAAAAAAAATACTGATTACAGAAGCTTGAATTCTAATGTTATTTTACTGGAAAGAAAAAAGAAAGAAAATTCTCTCAGAAGTTGTGCTGCTGAAGGTATGTGACACAATAGAGACAACTGCCTGATAACAAAAACACTGATGTCTTTTGTGTAATAACTGCATATGAAATCATTCTACTTCTAGCACGTCTTCAACTGTTATGTACTTAAAATGACAGGATGCTGAATATAGCTATATTCAAATTCATAAAAAATTAGAATCTCTTTTTTTCCAAGTGTTTAGCTACCCACCACAGAAAATCATTGTGTCAGTGAGTAATTGTGGAAATAAGGGGAAAACACTCTGTAAGCAACAAAGAATAAAAATTAAAATCTTTCATCTCATTATCATCAAGGATAGCTGAATCTGAATAGAGTTCCAGACTTCAGTAGCATCCCCACCCTTCAGTCTGAGCACTCCAGACCTCACCTTTCTTTTCCTGAAGTTTCACCTTCAGTTTTATAAGGTCAAGATAATAATCTCTGAGTTAATGAGTTTGAGATCTGAGATTATCAGCTGTTAGTTAAATTTGGATGAGAAAAATCATTAGGTTTTTTTTTAGAACCAACAACAACTCAAAGCCCTTTTGCCTTTTCTCATTTGAAGTGAGCAAAGCCTTCCTGAGACATTTGTTTTCTTTAATTATACAAAAGTTAGTAATTACTAACTTCAACATAATATTCAAGATTTTGCAGAAACATGTCAGAGGCTTTTCATGTCTCTCTTTAGTTCTTCTGTTCCTATCCAAGGTGATATGCTGACAGGAGGCTATTAAATGTATTTTTAGCATCAGTACAATTTCTGTTAAGTATTAAACAATATGTCCCTCTCTCTTCCATTGTCATAGCCTTGGTATTTTCTCTGCAAGATCGTGAATTTTTTTCATGGGAAGGGAAGGTTTTGACCCTCAGTGCTCTGACTTTAGTTTTGAGGAGGAAGAACTGATGGGCCAGACAGTTATTTCTTTTAACAAGAGATTTGAACTGCACTGAAAAGATCTTCATGTAACTTGTCACTATGCCTTGCTGGACTGGCACGTTTGGTATGCTAATTAGACATCACTGAAATAGTTTTGCCCAAAACTGAAAGGCAGAAATCCAACATGAATGCATTCATGCCCAGAGAAAGATGGTTTCTTGAGTAGAGACCAACAGACATGGACTGATATCTTGTGTTCATATGGGATGAATTCCCAACGGAAGAAGGGAAACTAATTTCACTTCTGTCCTGATTCTCCTCACCCCTGACTGCAGCCTTATCTTCTGTCTGTTTTCTATGACACAGAAATACCCAGGTCAGAAGGACTTTATGATAACCCTCAATGACTGGAAAAGTCATTGCTTCTCTATGAAGATCATACTGAGTGCTATTGAAAGACATTAAAAGGACAATTAAAAGCACAGACAGAATGGATTCACAAAGGGAAAGTCCTGTCTAATTTGATATTCTTTTATAATAAGGTCACCTGTATAGTAGATGAAGGGAACTAATGTTAGATTCTGTAGCTGGGATGGAGTAATGTACAAGTGTAACTTGCGAGTGGAGTCGCTGGAGAGCAGCCCTGCAGGAGGGGGTCTGGAGCTGCTGGTCAGCAGCAGGCTCATCATGAGTCACAGTGTGGTCTGGTAGCCATGAGGGCAAACCACATCCTGGGGTGCATTAAATACAGCATAACCAGCTGGTGCAGCCTCACCTTGAGTACTGTGTGCAGTTCTGGGCCCCACAACTTAAGAATTATATTAAGGTACTTTAATGCATCCAAAGGAGGGCAACAAAGCTGGTGAAAGGGCTAGTACAAACCATAATGTAATTCTGACCCCTAAACTTACTTTAAATACAACCACCAACCAGTTTTTCTGATCTAATGGGAACACACAGCAACACAAAATGTTTATATTTTTTCTTGTCTAAGAGGGCTTGCTATCCCGCTTCTTGCTACAGCAAGAAAATAACTTAGTAAATCTTTCTAGAAATGGCTAAGACTAAACACTTCTTTTTCAACCCTTCTAATTTTTCGGTTCTTTCATATGACATCTTCCCTTCTTTCCCAATTACCTACCAAAATAATGCATGGAATTTAAGACTGCTTTCTTCCTTCAAAAACATGTTAAAAACTAAATCTGACCAAATGAAAAAGCAGTCAAGTAAAAGTCAGTAATGGGTTTAGATGTGGAGTCTGGTTACATGAGCAATCTCTGTACTAATAGAACTTTTAGAAGGAGAAATATGGTGGAGAATACATCAGAAATTCATGCAGTCTCTCCAACACATTATGTAATATTCAGACTCCTGTTTCTATAAGTGTTGTCCAACAAAAGCTATACTTTATATACACATCTTGTTTTATGTGTTTCAGGTTTTGAGGTCAAAAAACATTTGCAGAATACTCATTTCAAATTACTGAAAAAACCCAATCACAATATTTAGTGGGATAGAATAGACAAACTTAATGATATTGAATGGATCTCATGGTTTTGTTTGTACTGATGTTTGAAAACATTAAATGCAGCATGCCAACTTCTACTGATACTAATTCAAGAATACCAGTCTTTTCCAACACTTGAATACCTATTGCCCCATCTCTTCATGTTTATTTCATAGCAATTTTATGCTGAATTGGCATAGAATTCTCCTGGCAAAAATACATTTACCTTTATACAAGAAGCAAGTTGCTTCTTTCTACTGTAGCACCTCTTCAAATCAGTAGTTTTGGAACTACTAGCAGTTCTGCAAAAATCCTGTGCTCTTATTTCCACCTCCTTTCACCCAGGATACCTCCACTTTAAAAATCCTTTACATCTTTTCAAAGACAGCTTCTCAAAACAAAACAAAACAAAAGTTTCCTATCATTCCTCATACTCTCATTAAACATATACAGAGTTTTCCCTCTTACGGTTTACAGTGCAGCTCCTAGACTCAGTATTTCAAAACATCTCTGGAACTGGGCAAGGTGAGAAGATTTGCAGTAACCATGCAGAATCACGCCAACAGAGTAAAAACATTGGAAGAGTTTGGTAGAACATCCAAGCTAGAGTGTGGCTGAGCTGCAACACTGAGACAAAGAAAATGAAGGGACTGAACTGATAGAACATACACAAAAGAAACCTCAAAAAATAGCATAACACATTTCTGTCATCACTTGTTTTATCCAAGCCACAGCTGTTGCATCAAGCAGAGTAATTCACACATGAGTTTATGAGAGACTTAACTGGCTATACCACAGGAGAAGTGGGAGCTGATACCTGGCCTGCCACTCCTTTCCCCTTAGCGTTTCTCCATATCTCACTGGAAATATTAATTGTGTATTATGCAACTGTTTCTAATATTAGGGAAATAACTGTAAATCCTTGATACTTCACTTCCTTTGGAATTAATGAAAATTTAACAACATGCATTTCATAAGTGAGGGTTTAAAAGGGAGACAATGGGGTGTTTTTTGAATCATACTGTATTTTAGATTCTTCAGTAGTTTCAGACCTTTTTTTTCTCCAAGAAACAATTGGCTTTGTTAGCACTAAAAATGATAAATAGGAATTGTTCTGGGAGCAAAAGAAGCATGTAAGCTAAATCTCTTTTTTTTTTTTTTTAGAAGAAATAGTTTGTTTAGGTAGAACTGACAATTCTTAAAGTTGTGGGGCTTTTTGGAACTCATTATATGCTTTCATTTTGGTGTGAGAAGCACAGTACTTAGAGTAAACAGAAATTATTTCTTTCACTCTACAATTTGGATATTCTTGATTACATGAACAGATAACATTTTGAAAATCTGAAAGTTTAAAATTGTCAGAGGTGAGAGGAATTTTTCTCCTAATACACCTTTTCTTTTCATCACATTCTACTCAATTTCACGGACATTTATGGTCAAGTATTCAAAGTAAAGCAGGTCAGCAGGTCAGCTTTTTTTCCTAAGCACATTCTCCACTTCTCAACAACAATATCATAGATCATGCATATTCTGAAGTTTCATACTCCATGCCACAGCTCTTAGTACTGCCAAAGAGAGGTCTACTAACATTCATTACCAGGAAGAAAAGCAGTACCCTCAAAAGATACCAGAGAGCTGGACTGAGTGCTGCAATAGAAGAAGGACGGGGGTGGTACAAGAACCACATCTTCAAAATGCATGCTATAGTGAAGAAACAAAACTGAGGGGTTTTTTCTGACATAACAGAAAATAGAAGTGAAGGTGGGATTTAGTTCACAGTTTGAAAAATCTTGTTTTAAATGTCTACACACATAGAGACCTGAGTTCCCATTATAATCAAACTGTGACAACAGCTAAACCTAGAGAGCTTCTCATCTCACCCTAAAGAAACTCCTTCCTTGAATAAGGTAGAGGCCATTTTATGAATTTTTATATTTTCATATGAGAGTGTGCTCTTTGCCTTTGTTGAAAGATAGGTCTCTCGCCCAGGACCCTGCAGTGCACTCTGCTAATGGGGAATTCCTATCATGGCTTCTTTGGGAGAATGCCCACGTCTCCCTGCAAACTCAAGAAATGTCTCCTCTTCCAAAGTATCTCCTTCCTAACATCAAACCAGTTTCTCACAAACAGGTCTAAATTCTTATAATGAAATCAGACAACCTTTAAACCAGCTTCTTTCTGTGGAAACAAGATAAATTGTTAAATTTGCTATCTTTTACATGCTGCTAATTGAAATGTCGTATTTTAAATAAATCCTCACTTGTTACTGAAGAGTTATTTTACATGGTTAAAAGTGTTAATAGCTCAGATGGTCCCATTGTAAAAATATTTACCACTTCCTCTTCTACTTACCAGCCACAGTAAAACTCATCACATAGGTTTTGTTTCTTCCAGTAGCTCTGCAGCAGTACGTTGCAAAGTCAGAGTCAGTAATGTTTTGAATGATGATAATGGAGTTAGCCTGGCCCGAACAATCCACCAGTGTAGACTCTTTGAAATCCGAACCAAAACTTTGTTTTCCTGATGAGTGGCACAGAACAATAGTATCTGCCTGATCTGCTTTAACCCTTTCCCACAACACTTGTTGCGCTTGAATCTCCAATTTTATAAGGGCAAGTAAAATTGACATTTCCTCCTGGCTTGGTAAACATGTGATTATTTTGTTTCTCAGATACTTCAAAAGCACCTGTGGAAAAGACACAAAGAAACAACAAAAACCTGCTTATAATTAATTCAAGTGAATTTTAGTATCAACGATTCCTGTATGGCAAATATTAATGAAATTGACTTACAGCAGAAAAATACATCATTTGAACTATTGAAAAATACCATTTATACCTATCTGTGACTATATTTATGTGCACATTTACACAAAACTGTCTCTGTGGAACTGGGAGGCTGCAATGACATTGCAAGGCTATTTCTATACATTTTGAGTACATGAATGCTTTATTAAGAGTTTGAGCAAATATTCAACAGCGTAAATTATTAAATTCATTATAGTCTAGTTCTACTTTCACACTAATTATAATAAGAAAATGGTTTGTCATGACACTCAGGACATGCATAAGTAAATTATATTAAAAGTCATTCCGGCCTATGACCTACATTTCTCCCATTCACAAACTTCAGAACTTAAATAAAAAAAAAAAAAAATTTCCCTTCATACGCTGTCCTTAGGAAAAATCTGTGTGATGGTCAGGCTGTGGTAGCAAAGGAGACTTCCAGAAAAATTCAAGATTTCCACCACATATAAACCATAGATATAATACGTCTTAAATATTTTTGACTGAAATCCCTGTGCTCTGAGTTGGTTTTAGTAATAGGATTCACTGTTTACAAATTAAAATAAAAAATAAAAATTTAATCTTCAGTAGGAGGAGTGTTAATGCTTCAGATATTCAGAGCATTTGATAACTACTTGCTTTCTAAGGTCAGCTTTGTAATGCCTATAAGTTAGGGTTAGCACTATCATCTTGTTGAAGACTTTAATGTTGGAAAAGATTAGTGATCACACTGCTTTTCCTGTAATGTAAAATGACTGATCTCTCAAGCTCTTCAATTAGTTTATTTTTTCATTAAATGTCTTTAAGTAAAAAATTTCACTACTATATATTTTTTACATGTTTGCTGTTATCTACATTGAAAATGGGAAGCAGGGACAAATTGAAAAATGATAGTCATTAAATGCAACAAAATCTGTTTATCAAAGAAAGTTTTAAAATTAAGATGTAGCTGGATTGTTGGGATGAGATGGTTACAGTAGCACCCTGGGTGGGACTGAGTACACTGCAGGATAAAGATATATTGAAATCCTTCTTGATATAACATTTTTATGAAAAATCTATGGCAAAAATTCCAAGTAAACTGTATTGTTTTAGATGCTGGTAGTGCCAGGTTGTTAAAATCGTAGGCCAAAACAGATTGGCCTGGCTCACCTCCTAAACTCAGTCCAAATAGTAGGATTTCATGCAGATAAGATACTACTCTGAATCTGGCAAAAAGTGATTCCATTCACGTTGTCAGGATGGAGATTTCATTATGGAAGTCTGGGACTTCTGAGACTTGCAGAGTCTCTGTGAAACAGTGAATAAAAAAGTCTAGCCTGCAATTTTTTATCAATGGAATGCAGCACAGAAAAATTACATTCCCTCTGCCTTTGGAGACCAGAAATATGATTAAAACATTGAAATGCTGAAAGACAAAAGTAACTGTGTCTAGTAAGTTTACATTAAAAAAATTAATGAAAAACTTGAAGATCCATGTAGACTGCAATCAAGAAGACAGAAAATTAATGATAGACAAGGATGGAAGAGAGATAAATTCAGTAACCCAAACAGAAGGTACAACACTGTGAAGCTAATTAACTACTTGGACAGCTTGACAAAAACAGCTGAATTTCTGTTACTGAAGACAGCCACCAAGGCTGGATAATGATTTAAGATACCATGCTAGTTCCAGCAAGAATATACTCATGGAAGTCTAAGCATTATTCAAATCAGACTACTATGATGGGGCTCTACACTTGCAAAATATGTTCCTTTAAGTGCAGTCCCACAATAGAAAAGGTAATTGTTTTCATATCAGCTAGGGAAGAGGGGTAAATGAAAAGACAATTGAAGCTAATTCTCTCTCGTGTCCATCACATTCTAACAGGTCAGATCTTTACCTCCTGCCCCCCTTTCCAGATCACTAACTTCCAGCAAATATCCTTCCCTGAGAAATATTGTCTTCACTGTGCAGTCTTTGCTGTCTTCTTCACCTATGAGCAAAACCTACTGCTACCCATGCTCTCCTTAGGAGCCTTCAAACCCCCATCTGCTTCTGGGTCCATCCTTGCTGTCTTATTCATTTCATACCAATGATGCTGTGAAGTCCAGGTGTTTCTCCTACCTAAAAATGCTTATTGGAGAAATTATGCATATGATGATGATACCTCTTAGCTTCCAGAACATTCCCACCTGACCCGAAGTGCAGCAACCTGCCCTTGTATAAGAAAAAGCCTTCTTCCCTGCTGCCGTCCTGCACATTTGCTAGAAAAATATACAATATGCATATAGTGAACTGACAACTGACAACAAGAAGGTAAAACATTTTCCATCAAAATAATGAAAATTCCTTTTGTCTTAAAATTTATTAGTTAAGTTTGTATGTTGTATTTTATACACAATATATCAAAATTTCCCAATAATATATAATTCTACAACATACTATAGTATACTGTAACAGGTATATTAAAAAGCAAAGATTATCTTGCAACTTCAGTGAAGAATTTCCAGATATAAATATTGATATTTTTGTGTAATTTTCTGGTATACAAATAATAAACAATATGGTACTAGTGAGAATTATGTAAAAGGTCCAAATTAAAAGAGAAAAAGGTTTAAGATTCTTGGCTGCTGTGCATTCTATCATAAACATTTTCAAACACAGACATCATTACTTTTTTGTATTGCGTGTATATTTTACTTGACAGAATGGAATAACATTGAGGTATTTTCACTCTTGATGAAAGATTTAAATTGCTCCCCTTCTTGCAGTATGATACCTTGCAGAAATGAAATTATTATGTAAGGCACATACAGTGGAGAATCAGGCCTACATAGTTCTAATTAAATCTTCCAAGTACACTGAAGTGTTCCAGGCCTTTGTTTTAAGAAACTGTCCCATTTTATTTTGACACCAGTATCAGCATAGTTCTTTCCTCCTCCCTCTCCTCTGTTCAACCACTTTCTTTATTTAGCACCTTTCTGAACACAGTTGCTTTCCTTTCAGCCTGGTACGTGTAGGATGAGAACCTCCCGCCTTGAGAAATACTTCTACAGGAAAAAGGCACATGGCACACCCACACATGTTCACCCCACACACGCACAACCCAAGGTGACACACCATGTGTGAACATTTCAGAAATGCTAAAAAAAAATACGTGTCATTGCATTTGATAAAAATAAACTTCCTCTGCCTCTGCTCATTCTGTCCACTGCCATTCTGCCCGCCCTGTCCCCTGTCATGGCCATGTCATCTTGCCTCCTGAACAGAAAGTGGGAGGAGGTAACAGCACTCACAATAGTTGCACTTGGCTCTGCTTGGAAAATAAGTCCTCTGGATTTGATATCCTACCCACATCTCTTTTGGCATCAAGTTATCTCATCATATTTTGCAATTACACTTTTTTTTTCCCATCAGCTTTAGGGCCATGAGACATATAAAGGAGAAAAAAAAGTGTAAGCTTTCCTATTTTAAAAAATGTAATCTTTCTATAATTTTCTTGTAAAGCAAATCTCAGAAATATAGAGCTATAAAAGAGAGTAAACCAACTTCCCAGGATTTAAAGGACCAAGCAACTAAAATGAAATACTGCAGCAGGGAAATTGTTGAAATTAAGAAATTCCTTTTGGAAGAAAAATAAAATAACAGTGTAATCTTCCCCCCTATACCCTAGTCCCTTTGCTACAAGCAAGTAAAAGTCAAAATCAACATAATGTAAAAGTTTGGCCCCCATTTTTCTGCCTAGAGTCTTTATACATTTTGTCTCCTGTCATCCTTTCAGTCTCAATAGGATTAGCTGGTTTTGTTTCTTCAAAGGAAAGTTAGTTAAATAGCTGGACTTGCTTTCAGCCAGTATATTAATTTTTAAAGTCAGTATGTGTGACTTTTTAATGACTCCGGCATCCCAACACACAGACATTTTCCATGTGCTCCCAGGTACCACAAGGTGAGGACAAGCTCATACTGCTCAGACTGACAGTAGCAGAGTTACCTTCAATGTAGCTACCCTTAGGAAGCAATGCTCTCTATCACAAATAACTAATGATCTTAGGATATTTTTCAATATTGCAAAGCTAACTTAGCTCTACAGCAGAGACAAGTTCCCTAGTCCTACTTGCCTTCCACAATCTTCTTCCTCTGCTTATAATAAGAAGTGAGAAAATAAATTGCAAATGGAAAGGAGGCTTAAATTTTTATGAAGATGAGTGTTCTCTAGGGCTTTTCATTGCACCAAGAAAACCAACTTTCAGATGAGAAAATACTTCAAGACTGACCCCTTCACCCTTCTTGAATATGTTAAATATGGATTATATTTAGGTCCAAAACTAATGTATTCCAAGTGTATTAACAAATATCATGCAATCTTGTTGAGTTTCTAAAAAATGTTTGTGCCCATTTTTGTATGAGGCAGGAAAATATGGATCTATAGATATTAAAAACATGGAACAACAAAGATCATAATTTCTAATGAGCTACTGACACCAGTTCTATAATCAGACTCAGAAACCAACAGTAGTGTGGTGTTTGAAAGGGATGTATTTTTCTAATTGCAACTACTTGGGTCATAAAAGTTAAAATTAAAGTATTTATACTTTTTTACACTTAAAACATCCTTTTAATAGATATTAAGTTATATTGTGACAATTTGGTGAATCTTTCTGTACCGATTATTAATTTTGCATAATGTTATAAATACCGCATGCAATTTTAATTTACCTGCCACCTTCTGTTTCTTTACCCATATTCCACTCCTCTTTGCTGTTATTTTAGTCTTTTAAAGTGAACTTCATATATCTAGTGTGCAAAAAAAGGGAGAGGGGGACAAAAAGAGTATGGTGCTAGTAAGAGTGAGAAAATCATCCTCTCTACAGGTAGAAACATTTACAAACTCCCAGCAAGGAGAATTTAGTTGTTGGGGAAGAAGTCATAGGATAAAAGCACAAAAACAGGATTCATCTGCAGGAGAGTCTTGAAGATCTAAGAGTTCAAAATCTCAAATTTTCATTTTCTCTAGGAATTGCATTACTTCAGGATGAAGGGAACTAACCAACAATAGGAGTTCAACGAGCAGAGAGATGCAGTGATCCAGGACACTGCGTTCAGGTTTCAGCTATTGTTAAAGATTTGACAGTGGATGAAGACAAATGCCATACTGAGGAAGCACATCACAGCACACATGTACATGTCTGTATTTGTGCCTACCTGCTCATATCTTCCATGAAGCTCTTGAGGGTCAGACTTCAGCCAAAGCAGAGGATATCATGTTTTAAGCCACAGAGAGGAAAAAGGGAGGGGCAAGGGGAAGGGAAAGGGTGTGAAAAATGAAACTGTCTCCTAAGGACAACTATTCCACTCAGTGTTTCTCAGGAGAAAAAGGCAAGGCTCCCACAGCAATGGAGAGGGTACACACCAGTGCTGCCCAGCCACAGAAGCATAACACCCATGAATGCTGCATGAGGAGACTCTATTGATGCCCCGCATCTCAAATCCTAGTTATTATTTGTAATGGATTGTTTTATTGACTGAAAATATATTGAAGAAGAAGGAAACATACAGTTTATGTCTTAATAAGTTTGTTATGCAACTTGATACCAGGTAAGAAAATGAAAGAAATCAATATAACATCATTATTTTTTACTGAATGTTTCTTTTCCATTTGTTGTTGTCATTATTAAGTTATAAATTAGTTCCCTATCTGACAGGCCAGTTGAGAGAAAGGTTCATCATTAGAAATATAAGCAGCAGAAGAAGTTCTGCAGACAGGAAAATTTCAAAACTTAAAATATTAATCATCTCTTGGTGATTTCCTTTAGAGGACTTGGAAGTTGAACATCTGAATTTGTAATTCCTTTTACCCTCTACTTTTCATCTATCTCTGTTCATTCCATAATTTAACATGCATTTCCCCAAATAAAATATTATTCAGTCCATGCTAGTCAGTACTATCTCCTTAATTTTGAATATTTTAAAGCTCTCACTGTGCACTTCTTATTTTACCCTGCAATTGCATCCAGTAATGATTTCCTAATACCATTAAATCAAAATTTCATCCCTCACATTTCCATTTTCAGAAACAAAAAACCAAGTCATAATAAATTTTGGATCTGGGTTTAACTACTGGGTGTCACAACAGTTATGGTTGATACTAGAGATTATACCATACTTTAGGTCAGCAGGTGGAACACATGGTAAGTGAGATTCATCCCCAAATTATCATACAACAGCAACTCAGTTACTAAATATAGTATCCAGTTGACATGCAATGAATGTTCATCAAAACAATGTTCATAAGGAACATACAAAACAACAACCTTTCTAATTTTATCTTACTTCCATAAAAACACAGCAATCCTCATGGGTACTGAATGTTAAAATTTTCTTTTTCCTTAACACAGCATATTCAGACACAAACAAAGTCACCAAGAGTACATAGCAGCATCATTATTCTTAGTAACTAACTGAACATTCAAAATAGTGAGGAATAAAAGATAAAAAGAGGTAAAAAATGTCAAAAAATCCCCAGTGCCAAATAAAAGGGTCTAGATGCTCTGATCACTAGCCAAATCAAATCAAAAATGTTATCACATTGTTTCCAAAAGACAAAGTTACTCAGGTGTGCCAACAGAGAATCATATACAAGACAAAGGAGGCATTATTCTGCTTCATTTAGCAATGGTAAGACCTTAGATGGAACATGGTGGTTTATTCCATGTATTTTATTTTAGTAAGGTTATATAGAAACTGGAGAAAAATTCTGATGAGAACAAGAATGGTGTAATTTAGAATCATGAATCAAGAAGACAAGTTAAAAGTACAGAGGGATGACTGAAGACTGGCAAAATGAGAGCCTTCCTTTTTTTTTCAAAGGGAAGGCTATAGTGAATAAACTCAGTATTAAACAAGAGATATATAGGTTAGCTATAATGGGAAAAAACCTCCTTCTAAGGCTTCTAGAATGACTACACAAGAATATTATGCATGCATTTCCAATATGGAAATTGGTCAGAGATGATACAGATATGTTTATCCTGCCTCAGAACACAGATATGGACGAGATGAATTTGGAATGTCTCTTCCAGCCTCAGCTTTCCAAAATTCTCTAATTCCTTCTGATGTAAGCTTTTCCTTCAGAAAGGAAGAGGAGATATCTTCTCTATTTTCAACAGGGCTGGTTTGGGTTTTTTTCCCCTGGCCTTTGCTACTGAAGGGGCATCCAATCCTTAGTTCATCACATAACATACAAAGTAAGAAAAGTAGCATTTAACAGGTCAATAATCACAGCAGAGGTGTGAAGAAAGCAGCTTCACTTGCCTCCATCCTCTTGCTTTCTAATTAGGTGCTGACAGTGTGGTTGACCCTGTAAGATACAGAGATAGTTCTTGCTCTGGGTAGCTCAGCATCTAAGAGCCGAAGAATGAAGATCCCTCAGGATTAGTTCTTGCTTCCATGTGCTTTAAAGGGCTGATAATTTTTCACTGTAGACCCATGAATCACATTCTAAATTGAGACAGAGATAAATAGAAAGCAAGCTATTTCAGGTGGATAGGGACTTGAAAAAAATCTATGCAACGTGCTGCTTTTGGCAGGCAGAAGAACATTAATATAAAGTGCTGAGTGGCACAGATATCTTCACACTAGCTAAGAATAGAAAAGCTCTGTCTCTGCTATCACAGAAGAGGTTGATCACTCTATTTAAAATACAGGAATACTTCATGGTACATCTGGCATTTAAATACTCTATTAATGAACTTCCATTCTTATTCAGAGTTGCTAGCAAAACATAAGCCCTGAGCAAACGGTCCATTGTCACTGATTGACAGAAGAACACATTTACCCATGAGTTAAAAAAAAAACCAAAAAAAACCAAAAAACCAACAATTTCCAATCTCACAACAGAAAAAAAAACAAAAAAACAAACCAAAGACAACCCCAAAAACCCCCAAAACAGACCAGCAAATTATGAAACTCTGCAGCACTCGCATTACAGATATAAAAAACACTATGAACATCAAAAGAATATTTCCCTTTCTATTCAGAGCATAGCATGGGAATTTTTAATTCAAACTAGTACTATCTAAATGCCTAACTGAAATAAACTCCTGAGAATATAAACCTGTTTCATAACATATATATAAATTTATGTTAGAATTCAACAGTTTTGAAAAGCAAATAAGCATGGGACAAAAATATTCCTGATAATTTTAACTACATTCACTCTTTATATAAATTAATATAAAACACTGCTCTGCCATAAAGGTCAGATTTCATTTAAACAGTTTACATACCACATAATTCTTCATTGCTGAAGAATTTTAATTTTCTATCTAGATGTGTAGCAATGTCATAGTGTGTAGGAGTAGAAAAATACCAGCCTGTGATCTCTCTAATGATGTTTATTGTATTCTATATTTTAAGTTAAATTTGCATGTAAATTTGTCCATCATGTATATTAAGATTGCTTATCCAATGTTAACTGAGGTATGCATCACAAAGCTCTTCACAAGTTGATTTACTTTTTCTCTAAAACAGTTTTTGTCTACAGTCAATCATGTCTGATTCTGTTAATTTTAAAATAATTGATATTCTGATTACACACTTTAATGGGAACTTAAAACCCCTTAATTCAGGGATTGTTACATTTTGATGCAATGCAACCTAGACAGCTAACTATTAATAAGACCAGGTGTTTTGGGAGCCAGAATTACTTATCAGTACTTCTCAAGACAGAATGAATCATTAAATAGTTTGTAGTTGTGTAGGAGGCATCAATCCAGCGGTCTGGTAATGTGAAAAGCATTGCACTGAACTGCAACTGACAAAGAAATGCCTCATACTTTCATAAGGACAAGACACAAAAGTGCAGGATGATCATTATGGGCAATGACAACACAAAGCTATAACCAAGTAGTAATAGTATATCGTGTATCATCACCGGTATAAGAATGCAATAGGAAAAAAGCTTTATGTAACATCTATATAGGAAGTCTAAATTAAACCCATTACGTTCAACAAAGTATTGGACCTGGTAGACTTTTTAAAGTCTTATTTAGCCAGGTTGGAAACAAGACAGAAAGACACTTCAGATTTGTTGAAGTTTGAAGATCTTGATGTACAGATACTAATGGAAATTATATTTTGAACCAAACAATTGTTCACTGATCTTTTCTTAACATTTTCTGTTGATATATATATCCTCTTTGTAATGCTCCATGGAATCAACAATGGCAGAAAAAGAACAGGCAAACCTAAGAACTTAAAGGTAGATATACATGACAAGCTAACAGGACCAGACCTTAATTTCTGTTGAAAAAAATGATGAAGAGGACAGAATAATTCCTTCAACTCTCTTTCTGTGACTGTACTCAAACTCAGAAAAAATCCCTTCGAAGATGAGCAACTTCTTCGCATGGATTCTGATGAAATAAGAGAGAAGAACCAAAGGACTGCCAACATGTTTGGAAAAGGATCAAGTAAACAAATGGATCAAGTATCCATAGGTAAGTAAAGATCTGGACAAACCAGAAAAAGACAGAGGGTCTGGAGAAAAAAAAAAGGAATTTTGCCAATACTTCTTCCCATTCTTTTGTAAATTAAAATTATTCAAATATCCATTCCAAAGTGCTAGAGACTGGAAATGTATCCTTTCTCTGTACACATTTCTTAGCAAGTTTATAATTTAACAACCACAAAAAAAAAAACCCACCACAGAACAAAACCAGAAAGTAAGAAAATAACCTTTCAGAATGCCTGATGCTTTTTTCTATTGTTAAGTACATAGTTGGCAATTGGCAAAATGACACAACAAAGTACTGTGCTTTGAGTGGTGGTCTGGGAAGATGGTTAAGCATGCACCTCCGTACATACCTGCCCAATAGACTGACCAAGTACACTGCTCTCTCAGTTGTTCTTTCATTTGAAAGTAAAATTACAACTCCTGCAGCTTTAAATGCTTTCTCTTCTAGGCAGCAAAAATATGAAATAACATCTTTTTGATGATCAGCAGTTCCTGTGTGATGTCTCCAATACCAATCCTTCTTCTATTAGTAGTGCTCCTCGCATTTTATAGTGCACTCAAAATCAGTCTTCAGACATACATGTCTAGGCACTGTATATAAGAAGCTACAGATGATCCTTAAACTGTTCATGAAGAAAGGTAAAATAAAAGTACTGACTATTCCTAAAAAATCATTACATCTTACCAAAAAATGTACAAGGATTTTTCTCTGAAAATATCAGTTTTGTTTGCTTAGTGCAGGAGTACTTGTGACTCATAAAATGTGGGAACAATAAGGCCTTGAATTCAGTTCTGAAAACTGTTGGATATATGTTCACACTACAGGGAAACAGAAGCAACAGATTCACCGGGCTGGCAAATAACTTTCTGTGGGATAACTACACTATTCTTTGCCAATATATTAATATGTAACAATGGCAGAACATGCTCTCAAGTTCTTCACAATTATGGTACAGAATTTCATCACTGCATCCACTTTTAAAATGTCCTGTAACTACATAACTTGTGAAGTTTCCAATATAATAACCTGAATATTATTGCTTTTCTGTCAGTATGTTTCAGTAACTGCCCAATAAAGAAAGCACGGATAACATTTTACAGTCTGCAAGAGTTCTTCCTCACCTATTTCATAGATGTCATAGGAAATCTTTAGCCAAAATTTAAGGTAAAAAGAACAAAATATGTCCTAACATTTTTATTATATATCCTGATACAGCTCCATGACTAAGCTGAGACCACATGTAGTAAAAAAAAAATCAGTTACTACAATAATTACATCAAAAATTTGATATAAGTGGTGATTTACCACCACTTCTAGGGTCTTTCATCTGCCACTAGTGCAAAGAGGATAGCACACCAAGAAAAGATCACTGTAATGAGAGCTATAACATCCTCTGTTTCCTGGGATCTCAGATCCTTATGACAGCTCAGCCATTTCTTATCCAAGCTTAATCTTTTGGGGTTTCTGTTTTGTTTTGTTTTTTTCTTTTGCTTTTTTATGCTTTTGTCCCTGACTGAAAATAATTAGGTTCACCCCACCTAGACCATGGTGGGGTGAACTGCTCTTCTGCAACCAGAGACTAAAGCAGGAACAGAGTCTTGAATGGAGTTTCTCCAGTATTATTTTGCCACATCATATACCACAAATCTATTGTGATCTTTTAGTCACTCAATGGTATCTTTAATCACATATGAAAGAGTGTAACCACAGTGGACTTTTTATTTATAGAGATGCCTTTGCTCTAAAGGGAAATAAATTGGGATGTTTTCAAAATACTAATAAAAAGAAATGTTCTTAATGTTTTTCAAATACTCAACTTTTTTCTTCTCCTTCTGTGTTTGTTTTTTTTAAAAAAGCAAGTCATGGCCCCCAAACTTTTTAAACTGCTTGTAGTGTCAGGGGTCTTGTTAACAAATTGCTGGATCTAGTGACACTACTGTAACCATTAGACTTCAAATATATCCTCATTAAGTGTCTGCACCTCAGGTTTCAAACTATGCAAATGAAAAATGTTGACAAATTAGAATCATACCAATTTTACTCATTTTGTGTTTGTAATTTTAAAAAATATGCAAAGCACATGGGAAAGCAGAATCAGACTTTTGACCTCGAAGTTGACTAGAGCAACCGCGAACTGTTTGAGTGCAAAAACATTCATTGTTTTGCAAGCCAGAAAAAGTTAATCCAAGATACTTTGTCCAAATGTATGTAACTGCCAGCAGATATGATTGCCATGTAAAAAACATTTCACCTTATACTTTAATTAAGAATATCCATCATGTGTGTAATGCCATATGGCATTGTTATTTATTTCCACTACTTCTATTTAATGGAAATTCTGAAAGCCAATCATATATCCCATATCTATATTCTGTTGCCAGTTTTCATTGAAGTATGTGCTGCAAAATCCTCAGTGGAGTGCTTACCTATTTAGGTTAGTGCATAAACATCTCTTGGTCCCACAGTAATAGGTCAGTATAGATAAAACCTGACAATTTTCAATGCCCTGGTAGCACAAATTAAATTATAAACCAGTCTTCAGTTTGGATTGACAGAAAAAACACCAATTTAACTTAATCTCATGCCAACTCATCATCATGCCAATTTACCAGAGCAAGCTTAAGTTTCATGTTGAATATTATGCGGCAATAAAGTTGCATCCATTTAAAGGCAGATAAAACTTTCATTTAGTCAACTAATCTTTAAAACTAAAGCAACAAATTGCAAAACATTGGACACCAGGCAAGTCCTTAAAAAAAAAAAAAATCAGAAAAATTACTCTATTAAGAGTTTGTTGATTAACTGTCATATACAGAAGAAATGGATTTTGCAGTAAGTTGTTTACTTGTCTGGGGTAGTGTAGGTAAATTAACGTTTTTAGAAAAGTAATGTCTATTGGGAATCAATAAATCTTAAATCTCAACCAAAGAAAACAATTCAATTGAAAAAAAGTTTTCATTAACTATAAAATTATCTTTCTAGTAGATTGGCCAGATTGGCAGACAATATTAGAATCCTTAAAAACCACTTCATTTTCCAGGACCTCAATTATTTGTGTGTATTAATCCCATAGAACAAGATCGATCCATATCCAGTGAAATTATGCAACTAACATTCAGCTTTCTCAAAGCTTTTTCCCTGGTGAAGAAGAAAAAAAAAACAACTTTAAAGATTAACATCAGTGTCCTAATTTTACCAGTTGGACAACAAAGAAGAAAAATTATACTTCTAGTATGAGCAGCAAGAGAAAATACTGGCTACATTGAAGGGAATTTGAAGTTTACTGTTGATTTAATCAAAGTATGATGTCATCCAAGGACTTTAAAATAGTTAGTACTTATGAATGCATTAAAAAAGTAAGATAAAGCCTGATTGATAACAGCTCTTCTATAACTGCTATATAAATAATTACCTTCTCTAAACCTAGGTCTTAATAATATTTAATTTTCAGTGCAGATTGAAGTAGTAACATTTTATCTTCCCTGGTGATACTGTATATTCTCTTCAGATCAGTGTATATAAGGATCACGTTTATACGCACTTACTAGGACCTGAGTTGACTGATTGCTCCTGTTCTCAGAAACCCTAATTCTTTAAGTGAAAAATGATTAATTTCTATTCAAAACTATTATGTCCCTCTGTAGTAGGATTAAATTGATATACTTGGAAAATGGGGGGTTGGTTTGTTTGTGTTTTAGCATGTTTAAACCAAAAGATAAATCTTACATACTGAGAATACTGAATCCCACAGTATTATTTAAAACAACATACGTCTGACAACTGACCCACTTTTTGTGTGGTTTACAGTATGCTGAACTCTGTAAGTGGATTACCTAATAAAGGGAACAAACCACAAGAAAGTGACTGCCTTGTTTTTTGTATCGTTTCAGATTAAGCCTAGCCAGTACATTCAGGAGTAAATAGCTGAGATCAGTACTGCTTCATCCAGGAAAAGGACTAAATGAGCTTGCAGACCTCTACTGCTTCTAACTTTTATGATTTTATAGAAAACAAATCCAATGGCTCAGCATTGCCAGAAATCAAGTTGGACCAAACCACGTAAGAAATCTAGTTTGCCTGTTCCTTTTTGTAAACAGCAACCTGCATTTCCAGATCTTAGCTTGTTTGAATGTAAGCAAAAAGTATGTTTCTAATGCCTACAGTTGCATTAATAGTGTGCATTAAAAGGACTGCCGGAAAAAAAAGAAACTAGGGAGCTAGTAATTCAGTATCATTATTCCTTGCATAATAAAAAAGACACCAGAGCAAAGCAAGCATTCAGAGATACCATTAAAGTATCACAGTTGAGGAACTCTGACCTGGACCACAAGCCCACCCTAAGGGACCCTACTCAGCTCTTTCACTAGTAGGAAGTTCCCTCTTCATGTGAATTACTGTGAAATGTACAGTTATGCCAATGTGCCATAATAGGAAAAAACATTTCAGGTTCAAAATATCTCATCTAACTAAACAATCTGTGGGAGACAATAACTGTTTTCAAAGTCAGGGCAATAACTTGTGTGTGGTTTAATTTCTGCATTTATGAGCTTTTGATAATAAAAAGCTAGTACAGATAGGAAGACAGATTGAGATTCCTATTTCTTCAGTTCCATCAACAAGCGTGCTGGCTAAAATCAAGTTTCAAAAATCTGCAGTGCAGAAGACAGGAACAATATAACTTGAATTTTTGAAATTTAGATATCTCCTACAAGAGTCAGACCCACTGTTTCACTGTAACATTGAAATAACAGAATTATAGATAAAATAAGACTGAAATTAAACTGGAGAATCAGTCTAGGAAAAGAACAGTCATTTTTATCTTCTGGCCTTTCAAATGCTAGGAACTAAATTTTCCTTTCAACCCATTCTTTCCTAGCTATGAAACACAACAAAATATTGAATGAAGTCTGTTTTCACTCTGGAGAATTGGAAAGAAGAACAGACTACTTCTACATGCACAGTATCAAACCAAGAAACCAATAACCAACTATCTTTTGAAGGCTATTCTGTTATATGTACATAATGATCTTCTAAGGAATTCTATCAGAGAAGTTTGGTAATTTGCACCAGACTTGCCCATTGACCATGCATGGAAGCATACTAGAAAAGGTTTTTCTCCTCTTAGTCATACAGCTGGAAAGAAACCCAATTTGATGAGTGGTCAGGTAATTAGAGAACCTTTGAAAAACACCTAGGTGGCTACACAAAAAATACATGGGCATAATTTGTTCTTTCTCTTTCTTTCTTCCCTTTTCATCTTTAAAAAAGTCTCTTTTTAAAGAAAAGGGTTTTTTTCTTCATTTAAACTTTCCTACTTCACTCCTTTTTGTTGCCAGAGAATTCCTAAATGCTTATTTTGTTCCTGAAAAGCAAGAGCAGAAGAGATTCTAGGAAATAAAAACAAAAACAACACAACAACAACAAAATCATAATTTCACACCAGGAATACTCTCACCATAGAACATAGTGATAAAAATATAGTATCCTCCATAGATTGTCACAAGGTTCATCCATGTAATTTCATGGGTAGTTGCAATTTCGTGCTCTGCAGATATCCTATAGCTTGTTGAAATGTTATGAAAACCTTGTCCCAATGGAAATACCACTATTGCAATGACCATAAGTACCTGAAGTCTGCGAAGGCATACATTGTTGCTGTGACATCTGTCTGTCTCCTCCAGTTCTCCTCCTTCCTTCCTGTTTCTCTTAAAACAACCTTTTATTAGGATAATATATTCCTTTTCTGTTGCTAGTTCTTTCCCCCAAATTACTCCATTTCTGCATGTTATATAACTGAAAAGAAAAATTATAATGCCAAAAATCACAAAACTCCCTCAATTGGCATGGATTTCTGTTTAGCTTATCAGAAACTTAAAAAACAATGAGAGATTTACATACCTGGCTGAACAATTTCTATTACTTTTTCCCAAACTCCACCTGGGTAAGTTACAACAGAGCAAAAGTAAAGACCAACATCCTCAAAAGTCCTCTTGATGAAGGATAAGGACTTTTCTTCCCTAAGTAGAAATGGAAGCATTTTCAAAATATATTATTCCATTGTATTTGTCTTCGATATGTATGCCATAGATTGAATGCAAGACAGTTATATTTTCTTTATGAGTAACACTGAATTTCATCCAGGATGTCTGGATTATCACAGCATGTTTTGGATATATGCATTCCAGTTTCAACTTCTCAGTAAGTTTGACAGTTGAATCCACAAATTTTCCTTCCACGTTGACTAAAACACACACAGAAATAGAGTTTCAGAATTAATATAGCTGAAAACTGAAATTCTAGAAAAAATCAAAAACAACTTTGGCAGCAGTGAAAGAAAAGCACTGAAGGAAAAGTTCACTAAAGAAGCCCCAAACCTTAGACATTATTATTAACTTGAGGATATCATCAAACAAAATTTATTTGTACCACACAGTAACACACTTGTGAATTGTGATTATATCTGTCATGATTCAATAAAAAAAAAAAAAAAAGATGTCAGTTAAGAATAAGAAAGCAACCTTACTTCTACAAAGCTGGAGAAGAGCAATGAAGAGAGCTGCGTTGTCCATCTCGAAGAACACTGGAATCGGTGACAGCAGTGCAACATCATTTTATTCATTCTCTGAGCACTATGTGCCCTTCTCACAGGATGCTTTTACTTTTGAAATATGAAAAACATAACAAGCTTTTTAATTTCACATGAAGTTTAAGGTCTCAGTGCAGTTGCATCAGAGAGGGACTTAATTTCTATCAAAATCCACCTCGGAGTAGTTAGCATTACTAAGCAATCTCTAGCAATATGCACAAATACTATGATAACTGATGAAGCAAGGATCTTTAGGTTTCATCATTAGAAGCAAAGAGAAGTCTTTCATTCCGTGTATCCAAAATCAACAGAATTTTTCCATTTTTCTGACACTACAGTTCAACATTCACCTATTATTCAGGGAGCATAAAATGTAAAGAAAAGGTAAGACAGTTCCTATATATTAGAGGTCATAATTCTGTGACTAGTTACAGAAAGCAATGTCTTAAGGTCTGAGAATTTATTTGTGATAACATCATGAGCTAGTATTTTGGGATCAAAATTATGCAGCTCAAAAATTCTTGTTCAATGGTGTAAGAATCTTGACTAACTGTGACTCATGTTGAAATTTGTCAAAACAAGCCACATTCTTATATGTTTTATGGATTTTTCTCAGGACAACTGCAAGCATTTTTGCACCTCAGCAGGGCACAGTTTTATAGAGCTGCTTAGAATGGAACAACATGATTGACTTGAAGTCAAAACTAAGCTTGAATTGACTGGCTAAAATTCTCAAATGAGTAAACAAATGTAATTCAAACTGAAGCTGACAACACAGATTATATTTTAGGTGAGTAATAGCCTACACAAGCTTGAGCAGAATTTAGCATTACATTTGTTTAAGACTTCTCCCACAGTGCAACAACTTGTGCATAAACTGAAATCTGCATATATTTATCTGTATTGTACTAGGCATGTTTTAGGACTATACTACATTTTGAATGTTTTCAGTGATTCCATTTCACTACTTCCTAGTTATATCTGTAATTCTCCATTGTTATGGTTGCACTTATTTCCACTCTACCTTGTCTGGATTCACAAAGTACACCTAGATAGTCAGTAGTCCATCTGATGCTGAGTGTAAAATCTAAACAGAAGAGAATTGAGTTGAAGATTGATTCTTGTTTTATTTGCATTACAAAGTTATCTTTTCAAACAGATCAAAAGATTAACTTGCATTAAGCTTGTCTCAGGAAACTGAAGTATTGTTGATAAGAAAAGCAGGAAACGGGAAGCTTCAGAAACTAAACTGCAGATTTTGTTTTGAAAAAAAAAAAAGGGGATCTTGCAACTTGAAGAGGTCCAATTCCTGCATGCTGTGCAGCATAAGGGCCTTTAAACCAGCTACACAGGGTCTATATGGTTCCTGCATTTAAGTCTTGAGCCCCAGTGCCTAGCTGTTCTCAAATTTCAGTTACAAATGAGGCAAAACCACAAAGTATCTTTCTAGCCTGAAATACTATTTTTTTGTCATACTACATATATATATGTAGTTTACAGATGAGTGGTGTACAACAAAATGTAAAGTGGAATGAAAAAGATAAACATATACTTTTTTTTTGCTATTACAAATGATTATTTTTTTCACACATCTGTTTTCCTTTTTTAAAGTTAAGATAAAGTATTCAGGAAGTCTCCAAAATGAAGACAAATTCCATTAAATTAAAATTATTCTTTATTCATCCATCTGTAAATATAAATTTCAGTTTTATTGCTCTGAATTTGATGCTCATTTTTCTCTGTCTGGCACTGAAAGAAAAACAGAAGTTAAGAAATTAATGTCCAACCTCACATGATGACTAAGTATTGATGATACTTAATTTAATACAAATGTTAGGGATTCTTGGTCAGCTAGTCACAAGAACAGGGTCTCCTGTCATACCTGCTAAAAAAACCCACCTGTAACCAGAGCATTATAAGGTCTCCCTCTAAAGCCTGCATTACAAGCGCCCTCCAGACACCAGCATAAGTGCCCTCTAGACATCTGGGCAACACACCTGAAGTCACAAATCAGAAAGCTGTAGACAATGTGAAAGTTGACTCTACTGGTATAATTTGGGAGCAGGTACACAAAGTACCGTATTTTTACAGAAGATGTCACCTATAAAAAGAAAATTCACACCATTTCCACCCTGCCCTCCTGGGCAGTGGACTGATCAGAGCAGGCAGTGGAGGGAATGTCCATCCTGCACCCCTCTCCCTTCCAGCCTCTCCTCATACATCCCATACCTCTTACCTCTGTTTCTCCCTGCCTCCCCAGCACTGAACGGCTGGAAAAACTACATATCTCTAGTCATCAGTGGATAAGAGACTCACAGCAGTAGCACATTTCATGGTCATTCCATCACTTGAGCAGTTCTGCCTCTCTGTTTCTCTGCAGTCTGGCTCTTTTCTGACAGTAATAGCACTTTATCTGTAGCCTCTGAACCCCCAAAGCAAAGGAAGGGAAGGCTCACAAAGACAAACAAGCAGTATTTAACTATTTATTGGCTAAATGCCAATTACAGTTTGGCAACAAAAGCAGCACAATGGAGTTTTCCAGCTGAAAGAACACCAGTAGGATGTGGTTTAAAAGGAAAAAAAAAAAAAAAAAACACCAAAACTAGAAAGAAAAAGAAAGAGCAAAAAAGATTGTGCAGTAAACATAATGGAGATCTACAGCTTGGATTTTAATCACGGCTTGAACATACATCTTCAGTGACCCTGGGTGAGTCATTTCATTTCCTGGTGCATTAATTTCCCAAACTTCAATATATAGATAATATGTAATGAATGCTGATGTTTCAAAGCATGTTGCAATAATCTCTCTAATGAGCTTTTTTAATGGAATTTGCTATAAAAGTGTGAAGAATAAGACATACATATAGGGCCAGAACAGTATGTTAATACCCCTTTTAATGATTCATTAGTATTTAAGATTTAGCAGATAGGCCTGTAGCAGTAGTGCAGAAAGAGAGAAAAGTATCTGTGCAGCCTCCTGCTACCACCAGAAAGAAAAGGCCTTGACCGTAGCAGTGCAATGAAGCAGAAGACAGCTAAAAAGACCACTCCAGGCACTCTTTACCTACAAACAGGACCAATTGGAAAATGATGAGGGTAAAAAGGTTGTTTAGTTTCAGTAAAACTCCAGTGAAGATAATGAAGCAATTAGGCTGGAAGGAGGGAAGTTTTAGCTATTTTGCACTTAGTGTGAGCTTCCATGAAGATTAGCTCTAACCCTGTAGAAGCAAAGTTAACCAAACTAAAATAGTTCACTAACAAGTGATATAGCTCCTTATTTCTATATGGATGAGGGTCCCCTCCCCACTGCCAGTGTGCTACCCTCAAGGAAAATACCTCTTTTTCCATTCACCATTCTGTGTTTCTTTAATCAGGATGGCTGAGTAGTACAGTCAGACAAAGGCACAATAATTCTGTTTGCTTTTTCCTATTCTACATCTAATCTAATTCAACAAATAAACCCCCCAAACTAGTTAAGTCTATAGGCATACCTAATTTATTAACATAATGGATAGGATTCTGCAGTATGTATCCATAAATTTCAGAGGAAAAGTTAAGTTAAAGCCAGATATTCCTTCAAGGAGAAAGAAAGAAGTTGTGAATTAAATACAATCATATTTTGGGTATATAGCAGTAAAGATGATTCAGAGAAGGAAAAAAAAAAGTTATTCTAAAAGGCTTTCATAAATGTAGAAAAGTAAAGAAAATATAATCTACATACTCAAGTCCTTGATAATTTTAAATTGTTAAACATACTTGCCTCTAAGACGTTTGTTACATAAATTACGGTTCTATAATGAAATGCTTGATCCAAAATTAAATCAGTCTTTACAAGAGGATATGTATTCAGGAATCTTTAGGTAAAGGAATATGTTTCTACATTTCTGGAACTAGAAAATTATTTTCACTTTTGGAGCTGGACCACTAACTACATATTCATCCTAACATAACACTGAACGTGTAAATGGGTCAAGAAGATAAAGAACTATTGGTAATAAAAACCATGGCTGTAATACGAAAGTGAGGTAACACTAACTGTTTGAGATTCAGGAAGGGTATTTTCACAGTTTTTCTCAGCAAGATTACTCATGAGTAATGGATACCATCTGAACATAGAAAAGCTATGTTTAGTGACAGAATATGCTAATGGTGAGATGTACTAATGGTATAAAGATCTGATTAAGAAAGTGGAAGAAACATCACTGCTGAACAAACTTTGAACACCATAAAACAGTACTGCTGCCGACTCTCAGGCAAAAGGTGTGTTGGTAGGAGATATGGTTTGTGGTACCTTTTAAGTTCGTTGTGTGAGGAACATTCCTTTGACATATTCATAGCATGAGAATGACCTTGTGACAACTTGCTGAACTTTATTGAAGTTTGTGTGCCTGCATGTGAGGGGGAAACCCTTACAGCAGCCAATCAAAGTACCGTCTCTGTCCATTTGAATAAAACAAAAGTGGAAAATACAACAGAAAAGTGAACTGAAGATAATTATGAAGACAATGAAAACAGCCAAGTTAATCTACTTAACAAAAGAGAAAACCTCAATAAATAATCCCAAGAAAATATCCAGTTAATGTATTTTGTTTATGATTTTATTTATGTGATTGCTTAATGATAAAAGCTATCACTTTGCCTTTTTCTTGTATCTCAACCTATTCTGTTCTGTGATCTTGATTGTAAATGTCTGCCACTGAGCAGGTCAATAAAGTACCAAAAATGTCCATAAAAACATGTTATAAATTCTTCTACTTTTATAACAGGAATATATTACTGGATTTCTGTTCGCATTTTGTTGATAATTACACTATGCATTTTTATCCAATAATAACATGGATGACAGCATTTGAAAGACATGAAAGAAACTAATTCACAAAGGAAAGTTAAAAATTACGTTTGAGTCTCAAAGAATTTAATGTACTAGTACTGTTCAGTTGACTATGCTTATTTCTTTTACTTTAGTTCTAGTCTTCCTGTTGAAGTCTCTGATTTTATTAGCTTTCAAAAAGTGGTATTATTTGCAGAATCCTGAAAGCTTCATTTTAATGAAAGAAAAATGAAAGCAGAAAGGCTTCAAGATTCTTACACAAATCCATTATTGGGATGGGAAATGATCCTTTCTGTTTCAGAGCACAGACATTCTCATACATCTATCATCTTTTTTTGAATTATCTTTTTCCTGGTTCAACTACTTTTTATGTCCATCATGTTGCTAAAAAAAACACCTGTTAAAAGTCAGTTTAAGGAATTGAATTTTGCTGGACTTTTTCTTTTGCTGTCAGAGGCTTTCAGAGCTGTTTCTTTAAAAATACCCTCAAATACAGCATAGATGTGAAAACTTCCTGCAGAGGAGGTTCACTTAAGGTTGAGGTTATCCTTAATTATAAGATGTTGTCAGCTCAGATGTGTCTCCAAGAAAGATCTGTAACTTTTATATGACAAAGAGGCTTAGGAGTTCTAAAATGACCTTCAAAATCCAGGGAGAAAGCTAAAGGGAGCAAACAATGCGTCTTTCATGTATGTCTTCTTTAACCCTTTTTGTTGATGCATCCAGGACCTGACAGAGTCTACCTTTTTAGGAAAGAAAGTTATCTCGTGCATCTTTTTTTTCTTTAGCACTTTTTGTGACCCTTTATTGGGAAAAAGCTTGGTAAACAGCAAAGTGACAGTTAATCATTTTCTGATGCACTCAAGTAGTCAATGCTATCTAGAATCTTCCTCCTACACACAAAAACACAGAGAAAACCAAAGCCAAAGGAAACCACTCCAAACACTAAATGCCAAACACAAATATTTTCAAGTTAGTAGTGATGACGCATAAGCAGAAAATCACATTGCTGCTTTGTTAGCTATTTGTGGTTTGGTGAGCTCTGTATATTGGTTTTCCTATTAATTTTTTTTTTTTTTTAAAAAAAAGGCAGTGAGAGAACATGTCATTGGGCAACAGAGATGGTGTGGAACCCAGACGGTGTGGAAAAGATTAGCAGCAGAACTGGGAGACAGGCCTGCTCCCATGGGACTGTAGGGTTTGGGGGAAAACTTATTTTCAAACGCTCTTATTTAGTCTGCTACACCTATCAGATTTGAGATCTGCCTTTTTAAAGAGTTACCTTGCTCTGGTTAGTTACCCGTGTTCTGAAGAAATACAGCCAAAGACACCGAGGTCATACCTTGGTATGGTGGTATCTGAGAAAGCAGCAGTAGTTCCTACTCAAAGATCCTGCTGACTTAGTGGTCCTTTACACAGAAAGGTTTGTATTCAGATTTCTAGATAAGTATCTATGTACAAAAACATGGTCACTTCTTTTCTTTTCCTCTTTTTGATCTTTGACTTTTTTAAATGTTCTAAGAAGTACCAACTCAACCATTCAAATCGCCTTTCAGAAGGAGCATACTTCAGAACAAACTGAAATACACTGCTTAAAGATTTTCATAATGGAAAACAAAAAAATATTTGGTAGTAAACTTTTGAATCAATAACGGATTAAGCTCTCCCCACTCTATGACCTTGGAAAGGGGGATTAAGAAGGACAAAGAAACTATGTAAAAACAGTTACCTCCTACCAAATCTTTACATCTGTAATGAAATGAAAGAATCAACAAAACCTAGAGAAAAAATAAGATTCTTTTCTATTGTAATGAATTAAAGTAATCTGTTGGGTTTGGAGGTTTTGATTTTATTTTTTTTTAATTCTACACCCCCATATACCAATACATAGCAATTTCTCAGGTAAAAACTGTTTTTGTTCTTAAATCTAGAATAGATGTTTCTTGAGCACACCATTGCTTTGCAGAAGTTCATTTTTTTAGGCAAAGGCAAAAAGAACAGTAAAGCTTTTTCAATAAAGGTATCAGCCAATTGTAAATTAAAGGAAAGAAGGAATATCTGCTGCAATCCTTTGTTTTAGTAGAAATAGAATAATTGTACCATAAACTCCTGCCTGATCCACTACATCATACTACATCTGTTTTATGCTAATGTAGTTCCAAGAAAATCAATTATATTTCTACTGACATAAAGCAGTGGTGAGTCATATTCTCAATTAGTCTCTTCAGTTTGAGAAGGAATATCAGAGATTTTTCTTCATTTTCCAAAATTTAGCCTGCAACCATGTCCATGGTTTTCTAAGAACCTGAAAGTTTAATTACATCTACAGGGCTTCAGAGCACCCATTACAGTATCATCACAAGTTATTTTATGAGGATTTATATTTTTAATTTAGTTATTGTGACTGCATAAGTCTTTTGTTTCATTATGTCTTCATAACAAGAGGCACTGGTCTCTGACAGATTTTTTTAAATTATGTGTGCGATCTACAGGTATCATAAAATGCCAATAAAGTAGCTTAGTTGCTCAAAAAAGCTATCAAACACAGCTCAAAAAAAAGCTCAAACACAGCTATCCTAACATATTGATTCTGCTATCAATTAAAAATACTATGCTTTTATATTTATGGTTGGATTCAATTCCTCTTACTTGAAATCATGTGTGAAGACTCTGCCTTTTTGAAATATATCCCGTTTTCAACAATCCAAAGTTTCTTTATTTACAATTATGTCTTTCTATTTTTAATTGGATTTCTTTTTCTTTTTGGTTAACATGAAAGAGATTTTTTAAAAAATTATTTATCTGAGTGTATGATGTGTGTGAGTGCTCCAAGGCTTACCAGAATAATCTGATGCATCAGACAGGCAAGAAGTTAAGCAGATAATCTGAAGCAAACCTTGCTAGGATAATTTTAAACTGTTGGTTGACTGAATTTAGGTTGATCATAATCAGAAATAACCAGAGACCTTGGTTTGCAGGCAGTTGCTTTGCAGTTCTTAAAGGGCTAAAGGAGAGGGCTGCTCACCCACACACTGGACTGTCACCCATACAGCTTCAGGCTTCGAGTTCTTCAAGCTAATAGCCTGGATCAAGATCTTCAAGGTCAAAATTGCAGTTATCACCTTCCTTGAAGTAGCTTTTGTATACATTACAAACTATATGTTGTGATGTGAACCTGGATACACAGCATTAGTATTTTTTGTTTGATTATTTTTCAAAGAATAAAATGAAAGCTGTTTTTTTATCCTTGGATTCTTGGGATTGAGAGCTTTGTGTGCTGGTTTTTGTTGTTTCTGTTGTAGATGATGGCAAATGATATTTCCTGAGTGTTATGTTTCAGTCTCAATGGGCTTTTCTTTTTTTCACAACTGATTCAACTGTATTTTCTACTAAGCCTGAGATGAATAGACGTGTCCCCCTTTCATTTAAGTAGAAATTCTATTGCTTAAAAAAACATACATATATATAAATATACAGAATGTGGCAGATGATAATTCATCAAATAGTGAATAAATTCTGAGAAAAAAGATACAAATTAACTGTTATTTTAATATTAGCTATTCTTTGTATAGGATGGGTAGCATCAAAAGCATCTTAAAGCATCTTAAGCAGTTCTCAGCCTGCTTTTCAAAAAAGATTTTGGCAGTGTTAATTATTTCTGCTAACAGACATTTCTGACACTAATCTGATCTTATGCTGCATTTGAAAAAGGCTGTCATGTTTGATGCACTGATATATCCCATGAAAAACTCAAGAAATTAAATGAAAAAAAATGAAACAAAACAGAACTTATCATTAGCATTGTTAGTTACCAAGTAAGGCATTTCCAGTGACTTCACCAAAACGCAGATTTTGCTGCTTCTGCGGGGGGACTTCTGTACAAAGAAATTAACTCCTTTTGAATGTAGCAATAAATGCACCGATCTCAAGAGAGGACAGAAGCACAAAACTCTACTCACTGCCCCATGAAGTAACCAGCCTGGCTTCACAGATGGGTGAACTAATCAGAGTTTGTCTGAGACAGAAGTTGGTGGTGGGCTTGTGCACCATTTCATCTTCTGCTGGTCAGCATCCAATTATCTGCGATTCTAAAATAGACCATGCTAGTCCCTGTAAAATCAAAGGATGAGAAATATGGAACCACGAGAGTATATCATCGTATATTCACTGTATTTTCCATGGAAAAGATCAAGGATGTTGCTGCGCGTGAAGCTTGTACCTTTACACTCCCATGGTTAGAGTAATACATCACCCTTGGTCGGGTGCATTTGTACCAACACAAAGTCTTGTTTATTCATTACTTGTGGTTTCATTCACATATAAGAAGGTGAACACACACATAGAAGTCAACTTTATGTAGGATGTTTTTAAGAGTAACTAATAATATTGTTACACTGGTACGAAAAAAGCTGACCTTATGGTAGTGTAATAATGTTAGAATACAAAGATCCAATATTAAAGTGTCTGGCACAAAATCTGTTGACTGATTGTTAAGTGCTTCTATTGCAATTCATAAGTAAGATTCAACAAGTTTCTACAACTGCAGCAATGGAAAACACCTTAAATAGGTCATTGCTAAGCAGAAAAAAAAAAAAAAGGAAAAAAAATTAAAGATCAAACACATGAAATTCAAACAATCTATGATGGCACAGCTGCTGCTTTAACAAGTGTTTATAGATGTGGTCTTTTGAACTTATTTACTACGATATCAGGCTATTTTATGTGTTATGCTATTTCTCTTTCTTTCCTTCTTTTTTTTTTTTTTTTCTTTTTGTTAAATGTACAGTTTCAGTTGGGTTTCAAACCCTTGGTTTAGCACTTGTCACCTACCACTGTTCCCAGTTGGTCATTTTACCTCTAACTGAAAATAAATTTATGCCAGCATGGTGAGGAGGAAACACAGAATATTTTAAACAGTTCTATGAGAAAGTGCATAGACCGTTAAGGATCTTTATTCTGCTATATTATTGCAACTACACTCCCAGTACAGGATAAGGAGATTTATTATCATTAAGAGATGTTTCAGTTCAGAGGGAGAATAAAATAATCCATCCTGAAGAGCTACATTCTGGGTGATTACATTTTGACCTCAATTCCTGCTACATTCCCTTGTGAATACTGTAACATTTAGGCTGCTGGGAACGAGTCCAACATCACCTAAAGTTAGATTTTTCTATTGATTTTTATGGTCTTTGGCTTCTTAAAATCAGTTGCAATTACATCCATAGCAATTGTTATCCATGTTCATTGTTCTGTCACGAAATGTTTTTAAATGCACACCAGATAAGACCCACAACATAAACATAAAACTGTTTAACAACATACAGACTCTGAATAATACCAATGGAAGAATACAAACCCTTACAATCTATTGCTGTGCTACCTTTTTTTTTTTTCTTTGTTTTATTCTTATGGGATACAAACTTCCAGTCATTAAGAAAGTCAGCTTTAAAAATATTATTCAAAGGTATTTTTCTAGACTCGGTCATTTGGCCACTTAAAACTGCGTAAAAATACTTTATTTAAATCAGGGATTTTTTCCCCCTGTTGACGTGTGAAAAATGCAATAAATGGAAACAATACAACAAGAAATTACTGTCAACAAATACCCAAAGTGAACTCAAACAATTTTTTTTCCTATAACTATTAAATATTAAAAAAAAGCAGTAAGGAAAGATTTTGCGGAAACCATCATTAGTTTTACTCTGAACATTACTGCTCTCTTTCAAATAATTCTTGTTATTTTGGCTGCTGACTTTGTCGTGTCCCAGCCCCAGCAGAGGGAGACATGGCAGGAAGGTGAGCCCTGAGATGCAGAGGCAGGCACAGGCATCCTAGTGCCCCTGAAACCTCAGAGCCTTCCCTCATGGGCTGCTCCAGCTTCTGGTGACCTCCTACCAAATGGCTCCACTCCTTCTCGTGTATTATTACATGTTTCTGTAGAAGTGCTTTACAAACCTTTACTTATTGCACAGTAAATGCAGGCAATGTAAGATTTTTTTACTCAAGTGTAGCATTTTTACAGGTCAGAAACCACAGTGCAGGCATATTTAATATTCCTTTTTAAAACGTATTTTTAATGCTGGAAACTGTACATCTTGCAGGCATGAAGCAACCACACCAAAGGGCCTAAGGAAGAGTCTCCTGAGCTGGGGATTAATGAGCAGCTGATATCTTAATTTACATAAACAGAGTAAAAATCACACCAAAAGCTCCAGAAAAATTGTGAATTCCAGTGACACTGCTTCTACTTGCAGGAGAAGCTTGTGTTAACCCTTGAAACTTCGGGGTTATTTGCCATTTATGAAAAACTTTCAAACTGCAGAGAATATAATCATAAAGGCAACAAAGCCTGTGTGTAGCCTCAGGATTCACCAAGTTACAGGTTCAGTAATTCAGATGATAAAGTAGCTTTAATTGGAAGCAACTCACAGTTTTTACTCGGGTGCTGTTATTCAGCTCTGGAAGACACCTTTCTGGAAAAATCCCCTGTTGGCCAAGAAAAACTCCAGCTGAGAATGAGTGAGTCACGCTCCAGCTGCCACAGTGATGGGAAAACAGTTCTCTGCAAATACTCAATTATACAGAGTCCTGGAATGACAACCGAGAACACAGACAATTTTCCCCTTCCTGATTTGGTGAAATCCACTTTTGAAGTGGAAGCACTTTGAATTTTTCTACAACAGCCTAAATTTAGATTTATGTGATAAGCATTGCTAATGTGATGTGAGCATGTTGGGTGCCATTGCCTCAGTTGAGAGTGCATCTTTCTCAGCTCACCTAAACGCTGACATATGTATTCTCTCTAAAGAGCTTTTGAAGAGGTTTTTTTTTTTGTTTTGATTTTTTGGTGTTTTGTTGGGTTTCTTTTTCCTCGCAATATTGTTCAGGCTTTGGTTTAACATTGAGTTTAATGATTGGCCCTAAGCCATACTAACTAGTCTCAGAAGTGAGTAGCAGCCTGTGATGCTGATCTAACACAGGAAATTAAACTGAGGAGACATTATCTTGTTAAACTGAGTGATCAGACCCCATCTAAATTGGCTAGGCACTTTTCAAAAACACATGTTTATTACTCTTGGATCTAAGCCAAGAAGCCAAGTGATCCTCTGACTCCAGGTGTGTGTAAGGTACCGGGCCACAGGCAGCCTGGGCATCCCCTCTCTCTCCCATTCTCCTCTGTCTCTGCAAAGCACCACACTGCTATGTAGGGTTACTAAAGGAGTGAGAAGAGAAAATACTTAGTTTTAAAAGGCCTTCCTAGCTGCTGATGATCTCATATGTATTTCAACTCCAGGTCAGTTTTCTAGAAATATTCTCAATTGGAAAGCATTTGTAAAACTGCCTCTTCAAAGAAAGATAGGGAACACCAGTTAAAAATTACAAGTTATTATATTACTTACTCTAGTGAACAAAATCATGTATTGCCTACATGAAGCAGTGGGAATTGGCAGCCTGTATCCTGATGGCTTCAAATGCTACAAACATTCAACTCACTAGTGGTATTTCTTGTGTCATGCTACCCTACATTTCATGTCGGTTTCAGAAACACTTTTCCTATGGAAAAGGAAGGAAAACAAAACATAATTTTTACCTGCCAGTACGTAACAAAAGCTCTTACAGAAAGTACATATGGATAAATATTGCTTTGGGTTCAGATGTCCTCTTTATCTGATGTGACTTAAACTATCCTGCCTGGCTGTCTGAGAAACTTATTTCACATGCACACAAAAAATATGCCATTTTCCTTCTAAGTTTTCTGTCAGCCTTTTCACTTTTAGAAATTAATTGGTTTTGGTCTTTACTTCTGTGGTTGCTGTTCTTGGCAAATATTAGGTCAAAGAAAATGCTACAATTTTATTATTAAACAGTAAGTTAGCTATAGATTATTTTACAAAAAGCGGTACATACATGATTTGGGGCTTCTCAAGACATAGTATCAGCTTTGATACTAACAGTCAGAAATCCCCTTATAGAGTGATTCTTTTGCAAATAGACATGACTTGGCCAGATTTAACAGTGAAAGGAAGTACAGCAGTTTTCCTTGACGCTTTCTTTTCCAAAAAAATTTTGTCCATCTGAACCTCTGTTGCTCTAAAATGTCTCACAAATCAAAACCAACCAGCTTCCACCTATCCTTGTCAGCAGTGGACCAAAAATGTTTAAGGCACACCTAAGCCAACTTTCCCCCACCCATTTTCAAAGTGAAGGAACAAACAAATTTGATCTTGGTTACAGTTGTTCCTTCTCATCAATAAAGTTAGAAACTGGATTCAGAAAAACTTCTCTGCTCTAAATAAAGAGATATGGGTGAATGTGGTCTGTGCCATTATTTTGAAGTTAGGCTCAACTTTACATCTTCATGGCTTGTGAACACAGCTCTCAGCTGGGCAAGCTTTGGGCTGGTTCTCTCCTACTATAACCTGACTGAAATAGCTATTGAGTTTCAGGTTATTACTTATTTAAATTCTGAAATTCTTGTGGGTTTTGGAGTGTTTTGTTGTGTTGTGGGGTTTTTTTTCCACCATATACCTTTAACTGTCACAATATCCAAGTAAATAAAATACCACACATGAGATGATAAAAGACTACGTCTAATCAGCTATAGCAGATTCTACATTGGAAATGTTTTGTTCATCACAAAATGCTTATTAAACAAGTACTACAACATAAGCAAAGAAATTGTGCTTACAGGCTAAAACACACACATTTGAGTAAAGTACTTTGAATGTTGCATCATTGTTAATATGCAAAATTTAGTATTTATAAAACATCTGCATTCGTGACAAATATTTGTCACAACTATTTAATGTGATAATTTCTTGCACTGGATTTGCAAATGACGGGAATAAGGTTAGAAGAGTTTTCTGCTTTTTTGCAGAGACATATCTCTGACAGGTTAAAAATACCAAAAGGGGCTTGAGTGCATCACCCATCCTTTCAAAAACCACAAAACCAACAGACAGATACCTGCAAGCTTCCTGAAAATCATCAGTTGCGGTTGGTAGCAAGAATTACTGTTAACCTCAGAGATTTCAAGAAAATCACATGAATGTTGGTTTTAACTTTAGGAAAGTGAAGAAACAGATGCTGCTTAGAAAAAATAAGGAGTAATAAAAAAATAATATTGCATGCACTTTTCAATAAAACAAGAAATATTGAAATGTTTTATGATTTAATGTTAAAAATCAACATTATATTTCAACTTAGTTGAAAATATAATAAATCCAATTATATATATAAACCAATATATATAAAACCAATAATGGTTGATAATTTAAATGGCAGAATTGTTCATATTGAAAAGAATTAGAAATGCCATATAAAATTCAAGATTCATCGATCTGATTAAATTGCTGTCCAGAAAAATTTACATTTTTACATCCTAAATAATGCATCGTTGGATCTAAAACATAGACAATGGTTTGTCAGTAATCCAAAGCAAAGGCATAGAGGCAGAATAGAAGCAGAAAACCCTGGCACTGAAGTTACTCAAAATGGATTAGAAACCTCTGAAAAACTATAAACATCTTAAAAATATTTAAAAATAAACCCCACAAAAATATTGATAATTAATATTAATCAAAAATCTATTTATGAGTCTGATGACATTTATAAATCAGATCCACATTTATAAAGTAGATTATTTTCAGCTGATGTGGAAAGGAAATGTAAATATTTTGTGGAACAAAAAATGAGCTTGTTTCCAAACAGCTTAATCACGTACTTATTAAAAATTCTTTTAACTCCCAACTGCCTCCCAGCATTTCAATTTTGAACAAAATTATATAACCATATGCAGTATTGATTTCTATTAAAATTACATTTCTGCTCAGCAAACACCTGCACACATCAACTGAACCCTAAAGACCAGGATCTTTGAAAGGCTCAAAGAGCTGGGGCTCTTCAACCTGGCGAAGGCTGAGGGGAGACCTTCTCTATATTTACAAGTACCTAAAGGGTCTGTTGAAGAATGATGGAGCCGGTCAAATACTTAGAGGGAGGGTGGCAGGAGAATGGGGCTGGTCTTTTCTCAGTGGTGCCCAGTGACAGGACAAGAGGAAATGGGCACAAACTTGAGTATAAGAAGTTCCACCTAAACAAGAGGAGGAACTTTACTGTGAAAGTGGTGGAGCACTGGAAAGGCTACCCAGAGAGGTGGTGGAATCTCCTTCTGCGGAGACATTCCAAACCCACCTGGAAAAGTTCCTGTGCAACCTGCTCTAAGTAGACCTGCTCTGGTGGGGGGGTTGGACTAGATAATCTCCAGAGGTCCCTTCCAACCCTATATGATTCTATGATTCTATGACTCTTTTCAGTGGTTCCCAGTGACAGGACGAGGGGCAACAGGCACAAGCTGGAACATAGGAAGTTCCATTCAAATATGAGGAAAAACTTCTTTACAGTGAGGGTGACAGAGCCCTGGAACAGGCTGTCCAGAGAGGTCGTGGAGTCCCCTTCTTTGGAGATTTTCAAGACCTATCTTGATGCAGTCCTGAGTGATGTGCTCTAGGCAATTCTGCTTTGGCAGGGAAGTTGGACTAGATGATCTCTAGAATTCCCTTCCAACTCCGACAATTCTGTGATTCCGAGATCTAAAAGCATAAAACTTCATAGTTCTGCTGACAAGTGATCAAGAAGCTGGAATGACAACCTAACATCCCAGTTGGGCATCCGGCATTGGTCCATGTGTTCATGAAGAATGAGTGTGTTTGTGAACCTGAGCACACTGCTTTGCTGTAAATCCAATAGACCGACACTCCCATTTTGGATGTAGGAAAGCATGTGCTGTGAGAATCTCCTCTTCCAGTGAAAATGAGACCAGCATTCACACTGCACTTTTTTTTTCTTGAAAATTTTGTGGTGGTTGAGATAGGGTCAGAGGGGAAAATATGCAGCTGAATGACAAACTGAATTGAAAAAACTTCTACTGTTAATCTTCAACATCTAAACCACCAATTACGAAAATAAAACGTGCCCAAGAGTAGCTGGCACTGACGTCACAGGGCACAGACTGACCCTCATCCATGGGACCAAACCCTTCTAAGCTACACAACAGGGTGACTAACCAGCTTTTGGGAGTGCCCAGGGGTCTCACAGAGTAGCTGAATGAGGTCAGGTAATAACCAAAAGATGAGGAGGAAGCAATAGGTGAAGAACACACATTATCTATAGCACAGCCAAGGAGCCAAAAGATGAGCTAAAAAGGAGTGAGGTGAAATTATATTTCCCACAACTATTTCTTCTAAAGTAATAGTAGTATGGCTGCTCTCACAGTGATGCAGCTGTAAATGACGACTCCAGGAGGCCATCTGGGGGAAAGATTTTAAGGGATGACTTTTTTTTTTTTTTTTTTTTTTTTTTTTTACAACCAGAAGAAATCTCAAGTGAACTGTGGAGTGTCCCCAGGGAGGAGGGCAATCTTCAGTCTGCTAACTTATTTATTTATTCCCCCNNTTTTTTTTTTTTTCCCCCCCCCCCCCCCCCCAGGACAGTAAAACACTTCTGTGAAGGACAGTTCAGACTTGAGAAGCTGTCACGTAGATTCTACTTTACTGTGACAGGAAATCCTTATCTAAAGCTCTGCCAAAATCTCAGTATTGAAAATTCGCCTCCTCAGTCTGGCCAATACTACTCCATCATTCCACTGAAGCCAGAAGCCTGTAATTTGCAAGTTTGATATGGACAGGAAGCAGTGAAAAACTCCACCACGGGCTGTGTAGTTGAGAAGAATCCATAGTTCTAAATTGCTGGAAATACAAAAAAATAGCACCTTTCTCATAAATTATTTTCCTGAGAAGGTTCAAGTAGGCTTGAAAACTATTACTCAAAGGTTTGAAAAATTCATCAGCAAGTCATGACTTAAGGTCTCTATTTGCATAAACACACATACAATCAAAACTAAATGGTTTAAGTTTAATCCACAATTTTTTACCACTCAAGCACAAATTATATCTTTGAAAGTTTTGAACGTGCAATGGATGACACATCAGTCTTGAAAAATATGAAAGCCTCATTTGTAGATTTTATGTATCTAACTCTTTTGAATTTAAAATAACTTCTTTTTTGATTGCAAAATTATCATAAAAGATAAAGCAATGAAGTAAGAGCATAATATATCTGCAGACAGTACAAACGATAATTGTGTTCCAAGAAACTCCTAGCTTGAATGGCCATGCTTTTTATTAGAGAAACTAGATGCATGCTGAGTATTACCTTTTAAATTCTATAGTCTGTTCAGGTAATCAATCCACCTCCAAATTAATTGTACTTTCCTCTGTAGGATAAGAAATTATTTTACAGCTCTTAAAAAGTGAAGGTATTTTAGGATTTAATTTTCTTTGAAAATCCAAACATGATAAATACCACACACTTGAAAATATATTTATCTCCAAAATTCTGAAATTAAGTTTAACTATGAATGAGGTCTCAATATTTTAATTTTCTTCCATGAAAGCTATTAAGACTAAAGGCTATTGTGAGGCTAGTTATGCGAGTTTTAAGTGCCAGCAAATAGACATTATAGGGTCATTTACATTTTATAACCCACCTCTTTATTAACACGCAGGGAGACAGGATGCAGCTGCTGTGCATCCTCAATTTTTGAAGGAAAAGGTGATGAAGAGAGTGCTGTCCTGTAAATAAAAAAATAATTGTCTCTTCCTTTAATCTCAAAGGAGAAAAGTTTTAACTTTGTACACAAAGTCAATATAGAGACTTGATCTACATGCCCTTAGAGGCTAATTTTTTTTTTGTTTTCCTGAGGAGCAACACCAAATAGAAGTATTTACTTATGCTATCACTACAGTTGCATCCCACAATTGTAAAATGTTACAAAATACTGAAAAAATAGTGGTTAGATCTATGCTCATTTTGGGATAAACACAGCACTTGCATTAAGGCTTATATATTAGCATTACAAAATTATTAGTAGTTTATCAGGATTTTTCAATATGAATAATTTCTTCAAGAATTTGTACTGCTCAGTAAAATAGAAATGTTTAATAGAAATCAAGCATCCAGTTCTTCTATGTACTTATTGTATTGTATTTGCATTTAATGAAGTCTTTCAACTATGCAGCCTTATTTCACCTCGCTAGATCCATGTGTATTTCTACATTTTGAAAGAGCTCTTGTTGTACTGCAACCACTGCAGAGTGGTTACTTCCATCGGAATTACTTTGGCATTGAGTGCTCTCATTTTTGTGTCTCTGAAAAAGAAAGCAAACTGATAAACAATCTGCATTTTGACTTACAACCTGATTTATGAGGGGAATCACCAGGGCCGAGTATGCTGAAAGAAAAGTCCCTGTAGAGAACTGGCACTCGCTAGTCTGAGGGGAAGAAACCCCCCGCCAAGCCCAGGCAGTAATCGCTGACTTGCAGAGCTGTTTGCTGTGGAGTGTTCTGCCCTGCAGCTTACTCTTCTGCAATGCTATGGGACAAGCATGGCAGCATTTAACAAGCACTTTGCAAGTTACAATAATTATGCAACTTATCAAGAGGAAAAGAATCAGGCTCTGGTGCTCCATTCCTTGCTTTTCGTTTGGTGGAGGAGTGGGAGGTTGGCTGATTAGTACATTTTTAGTAAAGATTTAATCCAGCCTCTATAAGCATCGCTCGTAGATCAACCGAGTAATATCAAGTCACACATTATTTACAAGCATCTTTAAACAAACAAAAAAATCCCCTCTGTCAGTGGAAAATGCTTTCATCATCTACTTAGCAAGAAAAGGCTAATTACAGGTAAGCACGGACTTACTACAACTCTTTTAGAGGTGCTACCCAAGTTCTGCTTCCTCTTTTCTTTTTAGATGGGATATTAGGAAAAGATTCTTCATTGAAAGAGTTGTCAAGTTCTGGAATATGCTGCCCAGTGAAGTGGTTGAGTCACTGTCTCTGGAGGTATTAAAAGATGTGTAGATGTGATGCTGAGGGCCATGGTTCAGTAGTAACTTGGCAGTGCTACGTTAAGAGTTAGACTTGATGATCTTACAGGACTCTTCCAGCCATAATGATGCTATGATGCAATTCGCTCACTTTCATCTCTCTCCGCCATAACACAAAACTGTATGCATTGAGGGAAATTTAAACACCCTGATGGATATTTCAGAAGCGCATTCAATAAGACTGTCATGTGTTTAGTCATCAATGTTTAAATATTTCTCTCTCAAACTCATTTAGCAGAGAATACTGAAAAGCTTACGACAATAGTTACATGGGAGCAGTTCAAAGATAACGGGCCTGGATAACGGACTGGCTTCTACTTCAATGAAAAGGTTTGAAGTGTTTATAAATTGGAAGTCAACAGATTGTGGCTCAAATATTTTCTGTGTTGTTGTAAGTAAAACAGATGTACATATCTCAAATCCTGATAAACTGCTATATTAATATAACTGCTACCACTAATATCAATAATTGAGAACTCTTTTCGATTGCTAGCATCTTTAAAAAAAATGCAGCAGTTTGAACTGAAAACCCCTTAGAAAATACAACTGTGTTGCTGTTCTATACTTAATATATATAACACACCATGACTGCCAGCATTTTCAGTATGCACTGTGCACTCCCACAACATTAAAATTACAATCCACTGACAACAAATGCCGATCTCAATTTAAAAAACCTTTATTAAGACCAATCCAAACCAGCAATTCTAATACTTTATAGTAACAATTTCAATGCATAATTTAAGAAAATTACTGATTTTTCACATCCTTTTCTTATGTACATTTCTTCTTCTTCTGTGTACATGCTTTACATAGTAGCACCGTTATAGTTTCCCATTGGGATTACAGTACAATATTTTGACCACATTTAGTGCAATTTCTTTGGTTCAAAATGATGAACTCCTTCCTCAAAGGCTTCCACTGCACGTACGCTGCTGCCACAAATCCTTGGATTAGAGTGTTTTCTTTAGATTTCAGGCTGCCATTGAATAAGCTGTCCAATTTCAACTCGAGAAGTCATCTAACAATCATTAAGAATCAAGAAGCTGCACTATATTCTCTAAGCATTTTAAATAGTAGGCATGTAGCTCATTTTCTTTTGGCTGTGGAGTAGCTAAAAGGAAGAAAAAACAAGATTTGAACTTCTAGTTGATTATTAATACAAAGTTATTTTTTAAAGATCACATCAAATGCCTTGCTAGAATTCATGCTATTTAATGATCTTAACCTCTACATTACAGGCAGTAAATGAAGTACTAACGTTGTAAAATCTGGTGTTTTTTGTTTGGGTGGGGTTTTTGGTTTGGGGGTTTTTTTTAGCTTTTGTTGTTTTTAAAGGTTAGGTGTTTTATCATCATTCCAAGCCTCTACTGAGTAGAGTGAAAAATACCTTTTGATTATGCTATGTTACAATGCCTTGTTCTTGCCAAAACTTCTCCTTAGGTATGAGGAGGAAAGCAGGAAATGAAAAATAACAATATACATGTTGAAAAATTCCCTTACTTGAACTCAGAAGAACAATCTATCATTTTAGCACAATTATCACTGTAAAGCGATAAAAGCTTTAATAAGGTAGGCTACTTGAGAACCTTAATACAGGAAAACATAGATGAAAAATTCACAATTGTAAACTGTAAAAATTACAGTTGCATAAATCTTTCATCTCAGTATTTTGATATCTAAATGTTTATTGAATTAAAAGTCAATCTTTCAGTCTAGGACTTTATGTTCTGAAGTAGTACATAAATAAATAGGGATCAAAGCTATAGGTGCTAGTCTGTAGAAGATGCATATATCTGCCTTGTTGATTCCACATAAAATATTGAAAAGTCTCTTATCAGTGATGGTTAAGCTATAAAGAACAATACAAAATACTATTAACACACTATCAGTTTATGAAATGTTGCATTATGTTATGTTTAATGGCTGACTTAGTAAAGAACAGTAACAGTATGTTGACAAAATCAATGGATTTGGGTGACAGTACAGGAAGAATTCTAGCAAAAATACATCTCCTTGTTAGATCCCGACAAACAATGTTCAATGCAGGCAGAAATTTTGTGACAATTCTGCTGTGAATAACTATTGGAACTTGGTATTGTAAGTCCCTTGACTGATAAACCTATTTGAGTACATCTATACAGCAACTAAAATCAGTAGGAAAATTCACTGGCTTAAAACGAAACATTTGCATGTTTTTGCAAGATTGGAGTCTTGATGCGAGTAACAACCAATAAACCCATTATTAGCTACTGAAACTCTAGCTACAGACCAGTGTTTGAGCATCTTTCAAAATTAACCTTCTTGAGCTGAAGATAGCAACCTATCATATAAAAGCTATTCAAACGATAGTTATATCCAGCTACTTGAATAAAAAACTCAAGCTTTCAGAAAGCCAGCTAATTCATGGTACAATATTTTAAGACCAGCCCTGTGATCTGTTCTGATCCCTTCTCCTGCGTGACTAAACACAGTAAGGTTGAGCACTGTCCAGTAAAGTCAATGCTAAATGAACAATTTTTCTTATCACTTAATGTAAGAATTAACACAAAAGCGTGCTGTCTTTGCAGCACCATCAGACCTATTCTTACAATTAGCAATTATCTGAGGTCTTATTTATAATTTGTTAATCTATATGTGTATTTATAAAATGCCTAACCATAAAGCTTTTTACTACTCATGATTTTAGAAACAAAAGTATCCTTTCAAAAACTTGCAGCACAACAAAAATTCTTGTGATGATGTAAATCGAAATGTGTTAATGATTTATCTGATGGAAAAATACAGAATTGCCATTAGTTGGAACTAAGATTTACCTTTCTTCACTAAAGAATAAGCCTCATCTATTCTTCTCCTTATTGATGGATTCTTCAAAGTCACTTTTGCCTGCAACACACACAAAGTACAATGTCTTTCTTTCCCCACGTTCACACTTTAAAAGTGAATTTTAGAAAATTACAATAATTCAGCAGAACATGAGATGCAGGAACTTTTTTTTTAATGTACGATTCTATCATACAGATTGCATTTATATAAGTAGTCACAGATCAGAGGGCAAGCTGCTCCCTCACCATGTTGCTTAACCTCCTAGACTAATCAACTATGTGATTAAAATAATAAAATGGAATTGCTGCTGTAAACTTTACTTACTTAAAGGATAATGTATTTTTCATAGTGTAATAAAATTAGCAATACATTTTTTCAAATACTAACCTTCTGATAGTTGTGAAGCAAAGCCCAAAGTGCAGCTGCTCCTATTCTCTGAACAGCACAACTATCACTTTCCAAACAGCCAGACAGCACTGCAATCGCTTTATCTAATACAAAAATGGAAAAAAAACCTAATCTAGAAAATATCAACAAAAGCACACAAATATATTTACAAGCCTCACTATTTTGATCCTTGAAGTACACTCATTTCTATAAAAAGTATTGTCATGGCAGTCGAATTACAGAAACTTTCTAATCAGATTAATTAAATTTAAATACGCTCTTGAAAATGGCAGACTACATCGGAAGAAGTGTTAAAAAGAGTATAGCAAAACAAAATCAAGCAATGTTAAAAAACTAAGCCATCAGTATAAAGCATGCAGGTTATGTACAGCCAGCCATCAGCTATGCATAAGAACTAAGCCATGAAACTGCTTAACTCCCAGCAGCCACATTTTGAGCCACATCAGGATAGAAACTAAGATGTTTCTATTTTCATTAGGACTTCTTATGTAGATAATTTGTAACAAATGACAAATATTTGCCACCCCACTGTAGGTGCCTGAATTTCCTTGCCTTGCTCTGAAGTAAGACTCTTCAAGTTTGCTTGTTCACTTCATAATAAAAATTCACAGACTATGTAACTGAATAATGCATGTTTAATTAAGGCAGCAAATCAGCATCTTGGGGAAAAAACATGAAAAGCACGGACATTATGGAAAACCTGCTGATAACTTACAACAGTTATAAGACAGGAGCATTCTCTGTGCAATTAAATGGGGCAAAAAACCATGCATTTTACTAACAACTGAGAAAAAAGTTCTGTGCATGTTTTTACGTGAAATATATGTGCCATGATGATAACTTAATTATTACCATAAATGCTTTCTGCACAGGAAAAAAATACAAAATAGTTTGTCTCAGCATCCATGTCTTGGAGAAGATAATAAGGTTTTCTCCAACTGAAAGATAGGAACTTCCATGGTAGAAATATTTTTTTTTTAATATTTCTAAAGTTATTTCAAACTGACTGACACAAAGAATCCTTCAACACTCCATGCCCCCTAAAAAATTATCTGTTTAAGAAAACTGCAAAAATCCTTTCATTCATGTGATACTATATTCAAATGATCAGTCTCGTGATCTTGAGTTTTCTTGAGTTTTTAAAAAAACAATTTGCTTTTTTATTTGCTATATGTTCCTATCTCAATTGCTTTCTGCCAAAATATATGTTCTATAATTATTTCTATTAAAGTAATTTTCATTAAAATGCTTTTCTAAACAACAATATTGAGTTCTTGGTCAGTAACCAAAATTGCAATGAAAATTTGGTATTCTGGAACACAAAATATTCTCAGTGTACAATAGCTTGTATACCCTTCAGATACTTACCATTAGCTAATATCTTTGGTTTATTAGTTGTACTAAAACATATGTTATGTAGAATGAGAAGTGCTAGATATTGGCTGCTCTTGTGTTTGTAGTTACACATTTCCACGATCTGGTCTAAAAAACCATTTATCTTCATGATCATCTGTTGTCCATCTTCTCCAAAAGACACATTCAGTAGCAGCTTTAGCCAAAGAATAGACATATTACCAGGATTTTTATTACTTCCTTTTGGTAATGAAAGAGACAAAAAATTCTGCAGGAAATTACTCTATCAGAAGAAAGAAAAAGAATGTTAAAATTTATAGTATTCTATGCTTTGTTCACTCCTGTTTGACCTTCCAATCTGCATACTTAAACAAAAACTAGTACTAATGTTTCATTCACATATCTCAGGGTACTCATTATTAATCATGGATTTTTGAAGGAATTACATACAAATAAGAGTCCACATCTTGGTTAAAAAGATGATATGGTAATACATCATCTTCTGCAATAATTTTTGCAATGTAGATACATAAAAGTTGATCCAATGTAATACATTTCTTTAAAGGATAATTATCACCACTACATATGCTTTTTTCTTTGCAGTTATTATTTCTGCCTAAAAATAAGCTAGAAGAAATTTAACCAAATCAATGCACTACTGACATAATGTATTCTCAATTCCCTGTTTATTATTGCTTGCAAATGTTACAGTTATCATAGAATCATAGGATATCTCAAGTTGGAAAGGACTCATAAGGATCTATAGTACCCTCCTGCCCCATTAACTGACAGCCATAATAGTGTCCTCTATTTTTCTAAGTTTTGAATAAAAAGAGCTGTATGTTGACATGGCATACGTTAGTGCTTCCCAATCTCAGGGTTTAGGAGATTCTGAGCAGGTATAAATCTATTTCCCTGCTGCATGAGGGAGATGTCCTAACATAAGATTCCTATTATGAAAAAAGTCCTTGACCAAATATTCCCAACCTCACTGACCCTTGACAACACATACAGGCATCTGGTCAAAACCAAACAATCCAGGATACAAACTAATTGTGGTTCTCTTCATGTGAATACAATATTAGTAGCCTAATTTTAGAAGATGGAATTAATAATTCAGTGTTGCTTACACTTATGAAACCAGAGCTCATGGAGAGAGAATAAAGATTAAATACTATCACACTAGAGTGAAACTCTCAAGACAGCAAAAGTCAAAACAATTCACAGAACAGAACTGCTACCATAAAAAAGATCTCAAACTCTTTATTTCAATGAAAAAGTTTGAGTATCAGCAATTTTGTAAGTCTATGACCATATTTTAAATAATTAGCACCAAAAAAAGATCATATTGCCTCCTGTCTTTTTTACCAAGTAGTTAGGTCCAAGCACTGAACATTGGTAATGTAAATTGAAAGAGATTGTTGCAGTTATTTAACTACTATAAAAGATGCTAAAAACAAACTAGTTTTTTATAATTTCTGTTGTGTTAGTTGATTTTCTACATTATTGGACTTGTCTCAAGGTTAAGAATTTATTTAAATGATCAAAATTAAATTTGAAAGAAACAGATTTTTCAAAGAACATTTGATAAAATAGAGTAGGGATCATTCAATATAAAAATTAAAAGGGGAAAAGACAGTACTTACATTTATATAGTAAATATATTACTGACATGTGAGACATCTCTAAAGTTATAATTTTAATAAAGTTTATGTTTCACATTGTATACCTAATGATTTAAAGAATATTTAATTTCTTGTTTACTCACATGCAGTTTTTTTTATTATCACTTTCATGATCCACTAGTGATTTCTATCGATACATATGATATTAAAAATTTTACACCCTACTGAAACTGAGGTTATAAAAATCTCTAGCAAAAACTGTGCAGTTTCATATGCTGTTTCTGTCCAGGCTATGAATATGACCAAATTATGTGCTGCACTTAAGGAATTATTTATATTATATTATATTTATAATTATAAAATAATAACACAATTAACTTAGAAGACACAATGGTTTTGATTCCCACAGAAGCATCTCTGTGTCACAACAGGATACTAGGATACTCCATATTGAAATATGATGGTTTATTATAAAGGAAAATACATCCTTCACTTTGCTAAAAATCAAGAATATTTTTTCCTTACCTTCTGAATAATGCCTTTACAGTCATGAGACAGAGCAAGGTTAGATAGAAGACAGAAGACCACCTGCTGAATTGGGCTGTTATCATTTGACACTTGGGAAGCCAATTTCAAGATGTTGTGCATTAATGAATTACCAGCTGCACTTCGGGCAGATGGAAGTGATGATTGTCCTCCATTGGCCCAACAAAGTGAAGCACAACCTTAAAGAAATCATATGAGAAATGCACATATACGTATTTTTTTTAAAAAAAAGTCTACAGAAAGAGCAGTCTAACAGCTAAAAGATTGAGATGGGACTTTTCAAAGGACTGTTTTGTTTTCTTTTTCCCCCTGTGAACCACAGTGAATTTAATGGTACATGCTTTGAATAGAAACATGCTGAATGGGACAATTTACTGGAATAGGGATCTACTGTTCTTTTGTTCTAGAATGTGAAAGGCAATTCTGCTGTTACAGAGAACCATTGCTCCATCTTAGAAAGTCTCCTTTAAAAAAAGGACATTGTATCTAAGGCATTATACAATTATTTGGCATGAGAAAGAACCTTCTGAAACTGGTTCAGGAAAGGAGGTTCTCCATACATCTGAAAGGTTTAATAAGTTTCTAAAAATATTTTTCTGAGAAATAAAACCACTGTCTGCATCTGGCATTACCTTGTGCCATAGTAGCATGCAAAACCCTATGCTACAGAGCTACAACTCAAATTGACCCCAGTGTCAGGGAACAAATAAGTTACCAACATGATGTTTGTGAGCAAATATGCATATATACTTTTTTTATTTAGTGGCATTTGCCATCTGCAATAACATTTTACTTCTTACAGGGCAAAAGTAAATTAAAATGAGACAGTTTTTAACTGTTACAAACATCTACACACATTTCTTTGTCTGACTACACCAAGGGAAAATGGGTAACAGAGCCGGTTAAGTTTGGGTCACCTCATAAGACAAGTATTCTGAACAGAAATTAAAAGCACAATTAATCTAAAAACACTTACACTTATTAGACAGCAAAATAAAAATGCAGCCTAGAGTCACTCAGAGTTAAGAAAAAAGAAAGACGCATCAGAACTTCAGCTTGACTTCTAGTACATCACAGGACATTACATTTTAATTTTATATCCTGTGGCTGACTAATATATATTTGACCTTTCATAGTTCACATTAAAATAATGTCTTTATGAAAAAAAAAGTATTGCAAGCTCATTTAAGGTCTAGAGACATTAACTTAAAAAGAGGGTAAAAAAGCCCAGAAACTGTTCAGTTAGTGTATTTTAAACATGTTAACTTTTTTATGGTATCTTGGCAGGGAGAAATCAACAGATACTTATATGTATCTTCAACCCACTGGCAAATCATTATCTGACTCAATAACCAAGATGTGGAATGAGACAAATTCATACTACAAAATGGAACAGGCTTCTACTACTGGGCATAATTACTCCTCAGTGGAAATAAAGCATTTCCTCCAATGAAGAAGAGAATCCTTATAAAAAAATATACTTTGTCAAGTACCAGCTACTGAGTCCAATGTATAAATAAATGGAAGGAATTTAATACAGAATAAATTAGATTATTGAATATTTCTAATGTTTTCAATAAGGGCTGAAATACAAACTGTCTGAAGTACTGATACACTATTCTCTGTGAGAGAATTCCTAGACTAGTGTTTCTGCAGTATATTATTCAGTTTTGGCAGGACTTCCAGTGTAACCTTCAAGCATAATGATTTGAATTAAATGCTATTTAATCCTTTAACACAATTGTACTCTTGCTAAATCCAACAGACTGAAACAGGATCTGAACAAAAGTTTTGAATGCATTAAAATCAAAACACTTGACAGACTACGACGGACCAGTGCTTTTATACTTTCCTCTTATTGTAGTAATAAACATTCTTTTCCCTTTATTACGTTTTTCTGCCTTAATTATTTCAGTTAAATATTTTGATGAATTACATCATAGAGTGACTCTCATACCTGCAGGATAGTCTGTAGTGTAGACACAAAGTAAATGCAGAGCTATGTGCATTGAGGAGTCATCTATTAAAAACCATGGCCATAGTGAATGCAGAACAGGAACAAGATGAGATTTGAGTGCTGCCATCTACAAGAACAAAAGGAAGAATGAAAACTACCACATTATTATATACTTTGAAGATGGAGTATAAATAAAGTGAGAAAAGCATATTTTTTATCTTACTGTGTACTGCTAGCTTGCTTTAAAAGTTTGTATGGAAAGAACTGACACCCTCATTTCAACACTAAAGAAATAAAGTCTTACCCCAGTCAAAACCAGCACCCATTTTAATTACTGAGACATGTACAAAAAAGTTATTCATTCCAACTGTGATTGTTCAAGAACTCCCTATTTTAAAGTTTTACACTACTCCAACTAAACTAATTCTTGGAACTCAAAAAGCATGGAAATATAAGGGTACAGGTGCACAGAGCAAATGATAGAAAACTTCAGTTATCAACAGCAACCTCCTTCCCTCCTCCAAGCAATTGTGTCTGCAGAACCCTGATCAAAACAAGAAAAATATTTCATCAAAATCTTATCTGAGATTATAGCACAACCAAGTTATGTGGACATTAGGGATAACCAGATGGTTTATCCAGGCCCGTAGTTTACATGGAGTTCTGTAAACATAAAGGATGCCAACACATGCCCTCAGCAGGAAGGTCTGGAAATCTAGTGGTCCCACCAATGCATTTAGTAAAAGAAGCACAAGTTGAATCACAATGCCAAGACACATTAAACTGTGAAAGAGAAAATGATATCAGCAGTAAGAAAGCGGAAGAGTAATGATCAGAAAGAAAGAATACAGGAAAGAATGAGAAGTGATGTAGTATTTTCATGGAAAAAAACAGGTAGGCAGAAGAACTGAAGGAGAAAAGAAACTGAAAAGCATAGAGAAAAAACCATGAATGTGAAATGAAAAGAAGAAATTCAAAACAAGACTTTGAGCAAGAAAATGATTTTTAAAAATCAAGATGAAAACAAAATTGCACCTTGCAGGATTAGTGTAGTTTAACCTTAACCTAATTTAATCTTAAAGAAAAATAAATGGCAATTTATTATTTAAGATTATTTTTCTGCTTGTTTGTCTTGTTTGGTGGGTTTTTTTGTCTCTCATAAAGGAAAAGGAAAAAAGGAGAGAGGAATAACGAGACAAACCTATTTTCCAAGATGCAAAGTGGCACCTTCCTATATGCCTTTCTTGTGGCCACACACTTTTCTCCACTTCCTTTTTTCACATTATGTGCTTTGAAAATTGGAATTATGGATTTAAGCAAAGCAGAAGTGGGTATAAAGGATGATAGCCATCTGAAAACTTTGGGAGATGATGTTTCAATATGAACATCAAATTCCTAATGCACGCATGAAATTTTCTTAGGAGGTGGGAATAATGATGATATTTGAAGCATTTCTTGCCATTAATTTCAAGCTTGAAGTTAGCCAGCTTGAAAATAATTTCAAAGTAGAAAAAAAATACGATATTCATTCACTAATTGAATGTGCTCACATTAGTTCAGTGTAAGAATACTTACTTTGCATCTGTCATTTTCAAAGAGGCAATTTCTGAGGAGCTGCATAGAACACCTTAACTCCTTGATGATGTTATCCTCCTATCCAGAGAAAAATATTTGAAAATCATCAACATAAAACCAGAATGAATTTTCTACAAAAAGGAAAGAGATTTCAAATGAGAGATGCAAATCTAAGGCATCAACATTTGGGTCATATCTCTTCAGCCGAGTTTCCTTCTCATCTCAGCTACTTTTAAACACGTATACTAAAGACATTCTTAACTAGTTACTTGGAGTCACCCTCATCTCTCTTTATAACCCACAGATATTATTTCTAGGGGCACTGATCTGGCCAAATGCAGACTTGTAACATAGAGCTCCATTTCCCTTACAACTAATCAAGAATGGATGGGAACATTTTCCAAATATTTGTTCCATTCTAAAACAGACATCTAAACCAAGTCAAATGAATCACTCCCTAGAAGTACCTATTTTTCTTCCTTGGATAAAAACAAGGATTAACTAGCTCTGTCTTGCACATCTCTGTATTTGGTCAGACCAATCCATCCTTATATTTCCAGTGTCTTAGTTCCCTATCTTTAATAAGAGAAATAGTTTCCAACCTGATAAGAATATTACGAAGATAAATACGGACCTTTGAATGGTGAGGTACTATACTGAGATTCATGCATATGAGTAAACATAAACCCAAACAAATATATCTTCATGATAATGCTGTGACACTAAAAGACTAGTGATAGCTGACCTAACTTCTATGAGGTTGACACACTTAACCAACTCTGAAAGACGATCAAATTCCAATAAGCTTGCTCACCACAAAAGTGGTTCTATTTCTGTTTTATCAACTGTAAAGGAACAAAAATGTAAAATAGGATTCATGCTTAACCTCGCTTGCTTATAAATCGTATCATGCACACTTGATAACATAGAAAGTAAAAGTCTATCTCAAAAAAATTAATAAAAGTCAGATGTAGTAGATGACAAAGTCATCATTACAAATGTATTTTATGATTGGTTTGTCTAAGTAAAATGCTAACTCTAAGATGTTCTTTCAAGAACTTTGATATTTAATAAATACAAATAGCTACATCCTGCAAAATGCCACAAGCTACAAGTTATACTTAACATGTAAATTTCTAGGAGGTTGAAAAAGTTATTGATTGTGTTGATTGCACTGTTTTTATATAATTATTTTAGGATATCTTACTGTAAAAAGCAAGAACCAATTTGAGGGGTTTTTTAAAGGTTGGCTATTGTAAATACTTTTCATACCCTTGGTTGGCGTCATAGTAATGATTGTGAAAGAAATATCAGGTAAAATACTTTAGTTGTCTTGAGAATAAAGCTAGGTCAAACACATTTTTCCCAACAGTTACAGGAAAAGAATGAGAAAAAGAAAAGAAACTGTGAAAATACCCCTTTGACAGCCTCAAAGTGGGCTGAGAGGCAGTTTTCTGAATGATCAGCTAAATCTGCATATGAAAGCAACATCTCATCTTCCCTCATGTGAAACAAGATTGCTTGCTGTTATACACCACATATGATGAGCAATCCACTTACATGTGATGTAGCAACTACAGTCCCAGCTCAGCAGGAAGATCTGCCACAAAGTCTTTTGCAAATCTCTTTCAAAAAATTCTTAATTAAATATAAACAATCTTTCTGACCTATGTCAGGCTCCTTTCCTTCAATTTCTTTCAAGTTTTAAATTCCCTCTACATTTGGCAGAGGAGCAAATGTCCCCAGCCTCCCCCTTCTCAACCCAAGGACAAGCTGGCTTCAACCTTACTGGACATATCCAGAGCAGGACACCTTTCAGCCTCTACCCCTTGAAGAAGGGATAATAAATGTGTTCAGGGGATCTCAAGGAAAAAATACTGTAGCCTTCAAATATCAGGGTCAAACTCAAATTCTTTTAAGAGCTCACTGTTATAAAACACAGTTCCATACTCTAACAAATCAAGGTTAATGTCTGTTTGTGCCAATGCCTCAGAGAAAAATACTATTGAGTCTAAGAAATGCTGAAATATCCTGCAGGTAGATGTTTTCTTCAATTTCTGCTCTGTGCGGGAGTAGACAAGATATCAAACTTGACAGTAGAGGTTACTGTCTGTATTTTAATTCTCTTAGATTAAAGTGTTAGAAAACAAGCAGATTGAAACAAAAATCTTACAAAACTGTTGTATGATGGTAAGAAATAATCTATGTCTAGATGTGGTAAGGTGATGTCAGAGTCTGGAACAACTGGGAAGAAGGTTGAAAAGAAAAAGGCTAAACAAAAAAATTGCGAATGAAGACAAGAAACAGGGAGTACAGGCAGTGGTAGAAGTGCAATTATGAGGTAAAAAGAAACTCCTCTGACAAGAAGTTAAAGCAAGAGACAATTGAATCTGATGACAAAATGTCCAGACCAAGTATGCAGGAGAACAGTAAAGGAATTAGACTTGGAAAGCAGATAAATGAAAAGGTAGAGAATAAAAAACTATGACTTACATGTGCAAGCAGACTGGAACTAGTTTTGGGGTGTGAGGGAGATTGACTGGTACAAGAACAGAAGAAAAATAAAAATGGCTACTACTGGTTGAGACACCAAGAAAGAAAACTTGAGAAACAGAAATATTACTGTGGAAACAAGATGACAAAAATTAGCTGGATTGGATAGGACCATAGTCTAGGATAAGTCCAATTATGAAACTCTTAGATATTGTTATAGGCTAAACAAAATAAATTGTGAGCACTGACAGGTGACAAATGGATGAACACGTATACCTGTGAATGTCTGAAACTAAACTTTTGAACTCTCAATCAAAAAACTCCGAGTTGCTGGCTTCATCCAGAATGGGCTAGTTGCTAATTCTGATAACCTGGATTAAAAGTGTGAAGTCCTGAATCTTCCAATTAATGAAAAGATATGAGATAGAACCACTAACTCAGAAGATGATCATGTATTGTACTTTGCACATAGATTATTTAGACTAGGTAAACAGGAATTGAGACTTCTGGAAAGAAATGCTGGTGGCTATAAGAAGTATTCCTGAAAAGAAATGGTCTCTGAAAGAGAGAAATGGGCCCAAATAGAAGAATGAGAAGATTCTGTCTGGAGGAACAATCCTGCAAACAGGAGAAGAACCTGGAGACCAAAGAGATGCATGAAGACAAATACCAGTGCAAAAACCAGGGGCTTTGGCCAGTAACACCCAAGACTGGTAACTGAGCAACTGCAAAGCACAAACTGATATGGTTTGCCACCTGACTTTCCTGAACCTGGACAAGGAAGTTGAGATCTAGTGAACATAAGGCTGGGTGGGAGAGTGAATGTATGAGATAATTAAGTTGTCAAAAGCTCTAAAATCAACGAATCTTAAAGAAGTCCCAGCATCCAGATCCACTAAAAGGCGTCATTTACCTGTGACACATACCAACAGTATCCACCTCCAGAAAAACAACCCAAAACAAATAAACAAGAGCTGGGAAGTACCTTATCATGTCAGTCTTTTGGTTTCCACACTTACCTTTTTCTTCTGTGGTTTCCCAGGCTTTAGGGCATCCAAATTCAGCTGTGCATGAATATGCTTCATGTTTTCTATACAGCTGGCTATCAGATCAACTGCAAGACAAAAAAATATTTAGACGTTCATTCACAATCAAAATATTTTATGAAACATGAAATATCTTTCTTGCTTGATTATCTTGATTAATATTACCCTCTGGAACTGAGATTTAAGGATTCAAGTGTCCAAATTCTGTTAGTTCATTATATATTTTCATCTTCTTAATATCAGGAAGTAACTAACAGTCTCCAAGATAGAGTGTGTCTAGTCGAATAATCTCAAGAAGCAAGAATACATTTAAGTCTTCTTGCAAAAGAGTCCAGTGAATGGAATGCCCAAAGGAAGGACTGGTAAAGTGAAGAGAGGAAGATGATTTGGGAGGAAGAGGACAGGAATTTATAACTCTACAGGATATCTTCAATGATGCCGCCTAAAAGACTGAAACTTCAAGAGTTTAGGCCTCAAAACTTTAGGTCTCTTTTCCAGACCAGTACTGATCAATATCTTAATCAATGACAGACATAAATAGCAGCATAAAGTGCACCCTCAAATTTGCAGGTAACACCAAGCTGAGTGCTATGGTTGACATGCCTGAGGGATGGGATGCCATCCAGAGGGACATGGACAAGCTCAAGAACTTGGCCTGTGTTAACCTCATAGGGTTCAAGAAGATCATGTACAAGGTCCTGCATCTTGTCAGGACAGTCCCCAGTATCAATATGGACTGGGGGATGAAGGGATTGAAAGCAGCCCTGCCAAGAAGGACTTGGGGGTACTTGTGGATGAAAAGCTGGACATGAGCTGGCAATGTATGCTCGCACCCCCGAAAGCCAACCATATCCTGGGCTGCATCAAAAGCAGAGTGGCCAGTAGATGGAGGGAGGTGATTCTGCTCCTCTCCCCTGCTCTGGTGAGACCCCACGTGGAATACTGTGTCCTGATGTGGAGCCCTCAGCACAGGAAAGACATGGATCTACTGGAGTGAATCCAAAAGACTGTGATCTAAAATTAGCTATTTTATCTGTAGCCAAAAACTTTAATTATTAATAAGCTTTCTCTCTAAAAATCTGCAAAAAATGCCACTGAAAACTATGACTTTTTTTTTAACAAAAAAAAAAAAAAAGATTTTAAAAATATGTAAAATTTAACATACATTTGCAAACGCTCACCTTCCAAAGCACATTTCTGGGCACTTTTACTGACAGCTAACAGAGACAGCAATGCATTTGTAGCAACTTCTTTCAGCATATCCTTTGAAGATTTTGTTTCACAGGTCTACAAGAAATGCAATTTCATTATCAAAATTAAAAAGTGACCATATTAAGAATAGTATTCAGATCTATAAAGATGTTGTCATAGTCTATATTTTCATAGCTGTTCATATACACATAGTCTGTGTATATTCATCACTATATTCCTATCCAGAGTTCTCTCTATATATATTGCTATTTATAGTCTGCATGAACTGTCTGCATAGAACCGTTTCATTCTTTTGTCTAATTAAAATTAATTTTTTTTTTTTTTTTCTTCTAAGCCCACTCCTCTTACTCTTTTCATAACATTCTACCTGCCTAAAGCCTAGGTAGAGTTCCAGATCTTTCCTAATATTCAGGCTTACTATTGCAGACAATTTACTGATATGCCTTAAGTGCAATCTCACTTTCCGTAGACACAATGATGAAGAAGAGATATTAAGTAACAGTGAAATTCTTTAGAATAAAAATATAATTGACATACTGATGGTTTTTTTAGCTACTCTTCTAACCAGAGAAAAATGGCAGTTTGGCCTATTTTTGTGAGGCCTTTGTGAGCATCATCACATTTCTAATAACATAAATATAACCTCTGTGCTTTCAATGGAATATTTATTTGGAGTCATATAACAAGATAGCTGAAAGATGAGGAGCTGTCTGCACTTTATATATTATTCACTAGAGAATTTTGTGCATGTAGCAATTTTCCCTAAAATATCATTCCAATACTGACATCCAAAATAAAGGAAAGAGGTATACACTGTAAGCAAAATAATATAGTAAAATAAGAACTGTTTCTGGATCACAGTAGAAGAAAAAGCATATTTTAAGATTAACCAGAGAGAGCATGTTAAGAAAATCTTAATACTTAAGACAGAAATCTAATCACTACCTAGCCACAGGAACTCACAGATTATACACCTCTACATACCTCACATATAACACCTTTTATTGGCTTTAGTCATAATTTAGTTCTAATGAATTTTTCAAATTTTAATATGCAATAAAATATCAGTGTATGCTCTAGTGTTATCATTTACTGAAGTGTTCAGTGTAACCAGGACTGAAAATGTCAAGGATGAAGACAAAGGAAAAAAACAACCCCAAACCTCATTGATAAGGACAACTGAACCAAGTTAAAGCACCAAAGCATGGACTAGGTTCTGCATTTATAGCTAATAAAAAAATATTTCAAATTTAGACTATAACTGGTTTTATTAGATACCAAGTGAAATCTCAAAGCTATCAGCAACACAGGAATGTTCTAAGTAAATTAATTATTTTTCTGTATCGGTGATTTCTTTTCAAATTAAATAATTTAGATGTTTCAGTAATTAAAAATACAAAAAGCTTAAAGTTCAAACTTGATGCTAATTAAAATATGCCAGAAAAAACCCAAAATGTTGAGTTCCTTCAATCCTGCATAACTTAAAACGTAGATATCGGTTTATACACTCAAAGGCTTTTGTCCTATTAAAACCAGCTAGCAACTTTTAAAAAGAACTGCAGTTTATAATGAAATGTATGTCAATCATAGGGAACACTTAACTAATTATCAATTGATGATTAACTAGTAGTTGAATTGAAAAAAATCAACTCTATGTAAATTTATAATGCCTTTTGCCAGCATATTCCATAGCTTGAAACTACTAGAATTCAAGTATTAAAATGAGAATGGACATTTTTAATTCTTTTTGAAATTATCACAGAATCACCTAGGTTGGAAGGGACCTTTTAAGATCGTCTAGTCCAACCAATGAAAAAAAAACAAAAACAAAACAAAAAAAACCCCAGAAAACCAAAAGAAAACCCACAAAAGCCTCACAAACGAATAAAAAATAAAAAACCGCACACAAACCACACATCACACCCAAAACAACACCAATCCACTACTAATCCATATCCCTGAGCACCATGTTAAGTCCTCTCTTGAATACCTCCAGGGATGATGCCTCAACCACCTCCCTGGGCAGCCCATTCCAATGCCTGACAACCCTTTCAGTAAAAAAATATTTCCTAATGTCTAACCTGAACCTCCCCTGGTGCAGCTTGAAGCCATTACCCCTTGTCCTATCATCTGTAACTTGGGAGACCAACCCCTGCCTCTCTACAGCCTCCTTTCAGGTAGTTGTAGAGAGCAATAAGTTCTCCCCTCAGTCTCCTCTTCCCCAGACTGAACAACCCCAGCTCCGTCAGCCTTTCCTCGTAAGACTTATTCTCCAGACCCCTCACCAGCCTCATTGCCCTTCTCTGGACCTGCTCCAGCACATCAACGTCTTTCTGGTGGTAACAGGCCCAAAACTGGACACTGGTCTTACCAGTACCGAGTACAGGGGGATGATCACCTCTTGGGTCCTACTCACCATGCTATTCTTGATACAGGCCAGGATGCTGTTGGCCTTCTTGGCCACCTGGGCACACTGATGGCTCATGTTCAGCCGACAGTCAACCAACACCCCCAGGTCCTTTTCTACCAGTCAGCTCTCCAGCCATTCTTCCCCAAGCCTGTAGCGCTGCCTGGGGTTGTTGTAACCCAAGCGCAGGACCCGGCACTTGGCCTTATTGAACCTCATTCTGTTGGTCTCAGCCCATCCATCCAGCCTGCCCAGATCCTTCTGCAAAACCTCTCTACCCTCCAGCAACACTCCCACCCCAGATCAACTTGGTGTCGTCTGCAAATTTGCTGAGGGTGCATTC
>BJBW01005134.1:0-22796 GCA_004320125.1 Scolopax mira
ACCCGACTGGATGCAGTCCTGAGAGGCATGCTCTGACATGCTCTGGGTGGTCCTGCATTGGCAGGGGAGTTGGACTAGATGATCTCTATGGTCCCTTCCAACTCCAAAAAATTCAGTGAAATTCAGTGAAGCTAAAAATAACTCTTTTATGGAATTTATTTTGGGGAATTAGAAAAGGTGAATCTATAGCCAAGAGGATGGTTGTTTGTTTGTTTTCCTCTCCTTTTCCTTCTCCTCAGCCAGAACAGTTTTGCCCTCCATCTTGTTCTAGCACTCATTAAGCGTACCACAAAGCTCGTTCAACATGCTAACCCTAACCTAAATTCAGAGCTCTTTGAGTCAGAGCTAATTTAATTAAATTTCTGTCGCAGGAATTTGAGTCATGTCCTGTTGTGTGTTTATCAAAACTGAAATATTCAAAAGCAACCTGGAGTCACAGCTGAGCACAGCTGGTCACAGCTTTTAAGGTCCAAGGATACAATTACATTAGTGATATAAGTAAATTACAGTTGGCTGTTGTGCTAATAGTAATAACTAATACAAAGTTCTTGGTAGAGACATCAAAATGTCATCTAGACCAACCTCATGCTCAACTACGAGTCCTGGAAAACAAAAAAAAATGCCAGGACATAAGTACAGCTAGCAGAAGAAACACTCCTTCCAAGAATGTTGCTGTCACGTAAAAATTATGCTCGTATTATATTGACAAAAAGGGCTGAGCACATAACGATTCTCACGGTGGGGTTTTGTCAGCTGAAGTATACAAACTTGTAGCAGCGCTACATGCCAAATATGATTCATAAACCTCGAGTAGCAGATAAAATATTGTAGAGGAATAGACTTTTTCAGCCAGTCCCCCCACCCCACAATCTGAGTAACTTCAGTTTCCTCTTCCATTCAGAGGATTCAGATAAAAAGCTGGGTGTGTCCCCCTCTCACTTCATGTCACACCATCAACAAATGGTTTCTGACTCAACAAATGTCTAAGAAAGGAACCCTTTAGCTATATCGACAAGTCTCATCTCTTGTGCAAATTAATACGTCTTCCCAAAATTTTCCTAATAATCGAAACACCTTTTGCGTTTCTTTACCATCAGGAACTACTACTGCTTTGCGTGCTTTATAGCATCTCAAAGCGTTTTATCTTATAGACATTTTACACCCTTTTCAGATGCGTCGTACTCTTTTTTTTTTTTTTTTCTTTTATCCATTCTAGCTGGCAAAAAAACTGCTTCGAGCGCACCCAGAAGCGAAAGGGTCCTTTTCCGGACTCTCGCCCCTGCACCCCGCGTTAGGCGCGGCGGCTCCCCGCGGCGCACAGGCCGAGAGGGAGGCGGCCAACACGACAGGCAAAGAAGAATCAAGAGCTCCGCGAACCAGGCGGCCGCAGCCCCACGGGCCGCCAGCTGGGACGGTGAGCTCCTGACCCCTGCAGCGTGACAGGAGGCCGCGGTGGAAGGCAGGGGACCCTCGCACGTCCCCCGCACTCTGGGCGGCCGGTCTGGGTTACCCGTAGTATCGGAAGGCGTTGATGATCCTCCGGAAATGCTCCCGCTCCAGCCGCTCCTCCTCCTCCACCCCGGCTGCCGTGGCCGCCGCCGCCAGTGCCCTCGGCTCTTGCGGCTGCCGCCTCCGCCGCTCGTTGCCCGGCGAGGCCGCCCGCTCCACCTCGGGCTCGCCGCCCCCATCCTCTCCCGCCCACGGCAACTGCTCCCGCTCCTCTTGGTGGTCCCGCCGCAGCCCCCTGCGCATCGCCTTGGCCGGCGGGTCCCTCTCGCCCGCAGGACACGGCGGTGGCGGCGAATGCGCTTTACGGGACACGGCGCACGTGGCCGACATCCCCGCAACGGCCGCCACCAACTGCCGTGCACCGCCGTGCGCGCACGCTCCCTCCCTCACTTCCGGCGCGAAGCGGAGGGGCGGCAGGCGCAGGCGCGGCAGGCGGGGCCGAGGCGGTGACGTAACCCTGGGCAGGACGTCCGGTCGCAGCGGGAGGGCGGGTGTCTCGTAATGGCAGCAGTGGCGGAGAGGGGAGAGAAACCCCGAGGCGTGAGGCTCACGGGAGCCCGCCCACGCCGGTCCCGGACCGTTTTTAGATCTGTGCCGCCGCAAAGCACTCCCTACCCAGGGGTTAACACTCACAGGAAGGGAGGAAAGTCGGCTTGGCAACAAGTCGGCACATGGCGGCAAGAACGTTGAAGGGCCTTTTGGGGTATGCCTGGAGAGGCTGCCTGGCTTCGCCGGAGGCCTCATGCGAGAACTGAAGTACGAGCTCAGCAATTAGCGAACCGCAGCTCTCTCTGCCTGGCTGGCGGCTCCAGGCTGTGGTGAGGTGCACCGTGCAGCAGCTGGCTGCCAGCAGAGAGGGTGGTGAGCTGACAAAGGGAGCTCTGCAAGTACCTCTCCACCAGATTCTGGCTGGATTATGCTTGCCCTAAAAAAGGAGGGGCCAGACATGGGTGAAGAAAAGTGAGGAAGCAAATTAAGCAGTGTCTAGCAATGTATGAGTCACTAGATAAAAAAGGTTTCCTCCCACAGAAACCCTGAAGGTGAGGACAACCTGAGCACGTCCTCCTCCAGCTGACAGAACTTGTTCGACTAACTGCAGACACCCTCCTGTGTGTCCTGCAGTAAGTCACCAGTCACCTTTACAACTTGCTTTAAGAACAGGCAGCTGGTGGCAGAGGGCCTTCTTCGTAAGGGCCCACCCCCTCCTCAGTTTGAGAGCCTGAAGAGCAGTTCCCCATATGCAGAAAGTTGTAGTCTTTTAGTACACCAAGTAGTGTCAAAGGGGAGAGGACGTGGGTCTTGGCACACTACCCTTCTCTCTGGAAACAACAAACACTCTCATTTTACTCTTGATGTTTCCAGTTTTCTTTACTCTGACACTGCTCTGGCTCTCTTGCAACTACATTGACTGTGCAGCTTTGACTATAAAGGTGTGTTCAGTGGCAGTGTTGGAGAGAAAGCAGAGACATCATTCTTGTATGGTCAAAAGAGTCATTGTTGCCAAGAGCTCGTGAAATGGTTTCATAAAGTAGGAAACATCCTGTATGTGAGAAAACCAGTATCTGAACCTATATACAGCGTTAACAGAAACTCAGGTTTTAGAATGGACTGTGAAGATCAGAGAGCTAGTAATAGGTCTACAACATAAAAAGTTTGTTCCTACTACATCAGTGTTTATGACTACTACATTGTCATACTCTGTTGTTTTGACATCATGAAGAAATTGTTTCCTTGATGTCAAGCTAATGCTGTACTTGCATTTCTTTGCTTCTTATGTAAGCCAATAGCCTTCTATAGAGCAACACCACTTTTTTTGCCACTGTGTTTCTAAACACATGCAAGGCACCTAGTAAACCTTTCCTTCAGCTGTGGCAGCCTGAATTTGCAGCCAGCAGAATGTGACACCACTTCCAAAGAAACACTTTTTCTTCACAAAAGAACCACGGGCTCCTCTCCTGCAATGCTCCCCAGCTACTCTGCAGAGCTAGCACAGCCCTGCCAGTCAAAAGGCACCTGCCAGTGGCAAAGTAGATTTTTCCTCTCAGTGTCTGTATCACTTTCAAAGCAAAAGCATCCTACCAACATACAAACGTTGCAGGGGAATTATGTAAGCTTTTCTAATGGCACTTGAAATACTTTTATCTCCCCAAAAGACTCAAAGAATTCACTGTCTTTTTCTACTGAGATGAGTTGCTGTAGCAACTGGCACGAAGACACGCAATTTAGACACCACAGGTGAGCCTGGACAGCTTTTACAGGCCATCTTTGGTATAGCTCTGCCTGGTGCTTCTACTACTTCTACTGCGGGTGTGGTGTCAATGAAACTGCACAGTCCCTTTTGAACTTGCTGCTACTGCCTTGCCTCCTGTGGCATTAAATCTCAGTACTCACCGTCCGCAATGTGAAACATTACCTTAATGTAATTGGTAAATCTGTTTCAAGCAAAGGAGAATTCCCCCTTGAATTGGTATTTGTACCCCCTCAGTCTTCTCTCCAGAGTAAAAAGGTTCCAGTATTTTTAGTCTCTCCTCACAAAATGGCTTCTCTATTCCCTTGATCACATTAGCTGCCACTCTTTACTACGGACTCCTTCCAGATGTAGAAACCAGAACTGTCCAATACTGAAAATGTGTGTCCATCAGTTTTACACAGAAGCAAAGTAGCACCACCTGTTTAGTTTGCAATACCCTTCCATAAGATGCCTACTTAATATTTTGATGCTGCTCCACAATGTGGTGGTGTTTTCAAAAGAACTGACAAAGATCTCTGCTCCGAGTTACAACTACATGTTGCTGAACTACAAGTTCAGTACCACATGTATTCTGATAAATTATTTACACCACAAATGCACATGTCTGTACTGGAGCTCATCTCCCCCTTTTGACAGATCTTGTAAAACTAAGTTCCTTGCCACTGGACTAATATTGGACTACTTCAGAAAGCTCAGTATCATCTTGGGTGATTTAATTACTCAGTCCCTCCTCTGAATCACAGCTAAACTTGCTGAATAAAATCACTCCAAGACTGCCAATACTGAAATTCTTCCTCCTCAGGGCAGCTCTGTTGTGGTTTGGGCTGGGCTGGCCACTAAAACAAATGACATATGCTCTCCAACTTCTTTCACAAGTGAGAGAATAATCAGAGAAAGACAGACTTAGGAGTTTCAAAGCAACTAAACTACGTAAATGGAATATAAATAATGAAAAGTAAGAAAATAATGACATATATACAATTATGTATACAAAACCATGTAATTTCCCAAGATCATGATCACATCACTGACAGGCACTGTGAGAGTCCCAGACTGACTTGGCAATTGATGGGAGCTGAACTCAGGAACTGGATTCAGGAATGCTCAGCTTGGGATCGAAGGCAGACAAACAGACAGGGTCCTCCTGGGATGTCAGCCACTGAAGAAAGAGAACTTTGATCCCTCAGTTTTTATACTGAGTATGGGGCATAATAGAATAACTGTTTTATATATATATGGTGTCCCTGTGATCACAGGGGGGTCGGACTAGATGACCTTTGAAGGTCCATTCTGGCCCAGATGATTCTATGATTCTATATATATGTTATATAATACATATGTATCTTACATATAATAGAATAACTTGTTAGTCAGTTTGGGGTCACTAGTCTTGTCTGCTTCTCTGCACCCTCTACGGTTTTCCACCTCTGACCCTCCAACACGGTACATAAAGTTATCTGATGTTAGTTGTTATAGCAATAATTATAAGAACTCTCTGCATACCATTCCTTGGCATAAATGATAAACAATCAGGTCTTATCAGTTTCTGGAAGCAGGCATTGTATGAAAAATATGCCATTGATTTCAGAGTTCATTTAGTTAGAAGAAGCTTAGCTGAAAAGTAAAATTGCTGAACAGAAAATTAGTTTCAGAAAAAATCTGTTTTTACCTCAAACCAGGACAAGCCCATTCAGTCTTACTCCTTCCCTTCCTATCCTGGTCAATTCATAAAAGGATCCCTTATGTTCCTCTGGAACCAACATACCATTTTAAATTGTATTTACACATTTCTCCGTGCAAGAAAATACCTGAAAAGTTTATCAAAGGGCCACCATAAGCCTACAAGATCCTTGCAGGGATGATAAAAGCAAATTTCTTCCCTTTACCATTGTATTGAGCTTACATGGCAGAGTTTTTGTAGCCAGGGTCTAGGGGATTGCCTTCTGTGCAAAGCTGCCCCTGTGTTTGATAGAGCCCATGCCAGCCAGCTTCAAATGGACATGCTGCTGGCCAAGGCCGAGCCCATAAGCACCAGTGATAACATATTTTAGATGGGGGAAATCAGCAGCCAGAGAAGAAGAGTGAGAGTATGTGAGAAACAACTCTGCAGATACCAAATTCAGTGGAGAACAAGGGGGAGGAGGTGTGGTAGGCACTGGAGCAGAGATTCCCCTGCAGCTCCTGGTGAAGACCATGCTATTATGAGTGAAAAGCAGGTGCAGATCCCACGGGGACAAAGCACAGCACTGAACAAGTGAAATCTTTGGATTTATGGAAACCGTAGCATCACTACACTGGGAGCTGTAGGACACCAATGCTAATCAAACTGTGACCTGATGCAGGGGAACACTGGCTTGGGACTGAAGCTCAAGGGAAAGCACCATGGAAGCAGATCATAAAATTTGTATTGTTTAACATATCAAACATATGCAATATCATTAGTGAACTTCCTAATATGATGCAATTATCCAATTTCTGAGATCCATGGCTGCACACCATGTTGGCAACCATGCAGATCGTGGGGAAGCAAACTATCCCAGGTTACTATAACAAAAAGGTAAGAGGTGCTTGGGACTCTACATATTCAGGTGCAGGAGGCTAATCTCTCACAGTTGGCCCCTTTCCAAAGAGAAATAAAAACAAAAATATAGTTTAAAAGTCAGATAGCCCATCACTGTATTTGAGCAAATGCAACTGGAAGTATTTTTACTGCAAAATAGTAATACAAATTAGTATTTGGAAGCACTTGGTCTTAAACAGAGCTCTATACAGCTCTAATCTGTGTAAGACCCTTTTCTTATATACAGGTTTAGGACTTTTAATACTGTTAACAATAAACATTACATGTCAATCACAATGATCAGTTCATCTGACACACAGTAAGTGATGTCCATCCTTGGCTTTTCATGTCTGTAGCTTGATTTTTATTCTGGCTGATAAAAATGTAAGATACTGTATAGAAAATGTAAGAGTTAATTACTTATTCAGCAACCAAATATGATCAACTTCCCAGTTTCCCAGTTTACCTCAATATATGTACACAAATCCTACAACAAAGACTTCACATAGCTGCTTTCCAAACATTTTCATTACTCTAATTAATTTCTTTCATTACTCTAATTTCAACTTCAGCTATGAGCATTAGTAAGAATTACTTCTTCTTTCCTCCTCCCTGAAGCATGCATTTAATGTCTAGTAGTCTGTGCCACCCCAATCCTGGATCCCTGCACAACAGATGTACTCAACCTTGTTAGTGATGCATCTGCATTCTCTTTGACATCTTATTCCCCCATCTTTTTCCAACAATCTGACTTCTCTTCGTATTTGTTTGGATTTTTTAAATATCCATTCCAAATTGCTCCAACTCAACATAAAAAAAAAATTTGACAACCCCCACAGAGGTGTTTAGCAAGTCTAAGTAAGTTCAATTACAAAGTACTCAATGACAGCTTCAGTTATGAATAAGCACTGCTACAGCTTATATAATCTTAAATTTACTTTTGCCACAGCATATAGCTAGTTCCCCTAGCCATGTTTACCAGTAATTAGAAGCTCATAAGAATATTAGAGGTAATCACTGTCATTCCGGTATGAACATTTCAAATTGTATTTATCCATGTTAGCATATGCTTATTAATCCAACAGAACGGCATCTTTATAGTTTAGTTTTGTACACAAAAATGTTCATATTCTTCGAAAGGTATGCATTCAATCATCAGATTTAAAGATCAGCCAAAGCATGACTGATTAAAGGAATTACAAAGAATAACGCACTGTTGATACTACTCAACCATATCTGAGGCTTACAGAGTTCATAGCCACTACAAATCTACTTGTGTTGTATGAACTAGCATTAGGGACATACACGTGACATCAGCTCAGTTGCTTGGCTTGCCAAGTCTTGAGGTTTTCAATTCGTATCAAATGGTACCCAGGTTTTCTACATTATCATGCTGTGACCGGCTCATCTAAAATAAAAAGTACACATTTAACCTTCAGTGTTATTTCTCTCTTTGCATGTGACTTCATCGTATATTAGAAACTAATACCATCAACACGTCTGCTTTCATTGAAGTTTTGCTCCATATTCCTTCTTTTTATTATCTTTTTATTATTATTTTATCATTAAATAATAGTGGATTCACCTATTATTTCAGAATATCCAATTTCAAGGAACTTAAAAGTTATAGCTTATGATGACAGAGTAATGGGCAAATGGGCATAAGGACTGTAATACATAAAGAGATATAGACCTATATAATCCTTGCAGTATTTCCATAGAAAAGGATTAGCTTCTTGTTAATTTGGAATGGGATAAGCAGATACAATTTCCTGTAACATTACTTACTTCCTTCCCTCAGCTTTTTTAATTCTTCTATTATATCACTATACACGCACGATAAAAGCTCCTCTTGGGATTTTGTTCCATCCAAATAAACTAAGAAAGACAAAAGAATAAGTTTTTATGAGTTCTACACCAGTTATCTGTAATAGCAATTTTCAGTATTCCTATGGGTGCAATCAGAAGAGATAAAAAATAAAAACCAGAATCAGTACCTCTCTTTTCTTCTTTAACAAATTAATTTTATATCTTACAAAATAACATAATGGAAAACTATCCTAGCTAAGAACTAATTTACAATGTTTTGGGGCATGAAATTCTCCATAAGGGTAGCAGTAATACCATTAAGACACGGAATAATTCAACAGAAAGGTTCCTATGCAGCAGAAGACCTCAAGTTCTTCCTCAGCTTTAGGGTTTGAGCAAGGCATGGCGGTTCCCAGCAACCACCCAACTTCTCTTTCCTCTGGCCTCCACTCCAGAAGTAGGCAGTCCAAGAGCTGTCAAGCGTGAGCATCACACAAGCTCCAGGTACTGACCCATCAGCTGGCTTAGCTTTTCACACAAGACTAGTGACTGCAGCGTGTACAGTCAGCACCTGGGAAGTATCTTTAGCTTACCAACCAGGACTTCAACTCCCAAGAATTCTGCCAGTGCATCAGTCTCAGAAGATTCCTATTTTAGCCATATGCATGTACGCATATATGCACACATGAACTAGCTTGTTAAATGGACTCAATTGGTGATCAGAACATTTCAATTTTTTTTTAACAATTTTCATTATTAAAAAAAAAAAACCTACAGACCTGAAAAATAAACCAACAAATGGTCCAACCTACTGTCCAAGTACCATAAAAATATCTGAAGAAAACTTTGTCCCATTCAAACAATCCCCACATCCCTCCAAAAGCTGCACAAATGCCACACATAAGCATTTTATAAGTTTAAAATTAAGAATACCATACCAACGTTACTTGCATTCTCTTCCAATTCATTTTTATATTTCAGATACATAGGCCACACGTGTCCATCGAAGTACCCCGGTGTATCTGCTGGCTGATAGACTCTGGTGCTACACAGAAATATATTTGCTTTCCCAATACAAATTTTACATTTTCCCCTATTGTCAGCTGGTTTAGTAAAAGCATCTATCCAAAACAAACAAAAAAAAAAAGACTAGCAGGCTGCATAACTGTTAGTGCGAATGAAGCACCTTTGTTTCAATATAACCTGCGATATGAATTCTTGGCAACTTACCCATTTCTGCCAACCAAGTTACATTTGAGATAAGGTAATTTTTAAATTATTATTATTTTTTGTTAATGAAAAAGGCATTACATGTAAGTTAAGATGTATTGAAAGCATTACCAAAACAAATTACTTTTTATCTTTTTTTTTAATGGCTATACAGATTTCTCAAGTTTTAAATGACTGTCAGTTTTATTTAGTCACTTCCAGTCTGAACACTGAAGTCCTTTAATGTGAGCCTAGTGAGAAATCAAGAAAGTGGAATCAACCAAAGCCAACTAAATAAAGCTAAATTTATTCACTGAGCCAGCAGATTCTGACTTTATGCACATGTATCGCTCCAACCACACAGCACTGCTCCAAATTTGGAGGCAAGTCAGACACTGGTTTAATGATCTACATATACAGTACAATTAATGCACAGTCTAAACAAAGCATACATTAAAACCACACGTGAACACTTACTTTAACAATAATCATCATGTGTCTTTATTCAACTACAGATAAGGCTGCTTACTATATATTTTTTTAATTGTTTCTCATTTTAAACATGATTTAACTCCAGTATGCAGTCAGTAACCTGAATAATTTACCTGGACAACAAATTCTCTTTTCAGTGTTTGTCAAACATTTAACACTTTAATATTCTTCTACTCTAAAATTAAAAACAAAACCCAACCCCCCCCCCCCCCCCCCCCCCCCCAATCCCTGTTAATGTTGGTGAAACACCCACATGGTCTTCCCTGGGAATTACAGAGGACAGATGATCTTAATAGCTTGCATTTATCAAGCATCAAAGAAAAGCTAATACAAAAAAGACCACTCCAACTTAGGGGATGCACTGACCCTTTGTGAGCAATAACCAAACAATCTTACCTCCTTCTCCTTTTGCACTCTTCATAAGGAAGGGTCAAAAAATATCTTCTATTCCATAGTTCATTAAGTGGCCTAAAATAATAACAACATATTTAGGTATTTTTTCTTATTTAGGGCAGCTTTTAGTATACCAGGTTATATACTATTGCTTACTCATAATTGTATAGCAGAAAACCTTCAACAATCAAAATATAGACACAAACTGTATTTTTCAGGCTGTCACATGTATTCTGTGTCTCTTCTGTCACAACACCTGAGCTTGCTGGGTTTTTCATCCAATTGCGAATACTTTTCACCATGTCATCCATATAAAGGGCATCAAGTACTAGATGAAAACAGAAAGTTAGGCACCCTTAAAAACAAGAGAATTTAAAAGAAAAAGGAAGAACACTTAAGTAACTCTAGGTTAATCAGTAAGAATCTAATAGTTTACATACAAGTCTAAATGAAAGGGAACAGGATTACCCCAAAAATTCTCTTTCATGTATTAGTAGTTCCATGTTTGCAACTGATGATACCCTGAAACTAAAGCTTTCCCCAGGACCAGGGTATTTCTAGCAGGTATGGTCTCCCAAGGGAACTCATTGCAAAGCCGTCCCCTTGACAACAGAAACTGCAGGACTGTTCTCCTTTTCCACAAAACTTGTAAAAACTTACTCCAAGACTTCCCCCCTTGTGTCAATTACAACTGACACAGGTGAAGGGAGTGTGTGCGCTCAAATTCTTTTGCATTGGGTTTTCATTGGTTTCAGGTATTTGGAAGCTGGGGGTGGATGGATTGAAAGGAGGATGGCATACAAAGCAAACCAGCACAGTGTAGCACCTGTTTTTGTCTGCAGACATTGTGCCTGCAAGAACAGACTGAGTAAGTACTGAATGGTGGAAAGAAGGCAGCCTTTGGATAACATAAGAATAAACACATTTTAGAGGAGCTTTTAAGTGCATTAAACACAGACATTTGAACCAGAACGTCCAACTTATCTCTCCAGTTCCACATTCCAGTTTCATTAAGTCTAGCAGTAGAGCCAAGGACTGCATAGATGATAAGAATCAGTTTTCAGATAGAATTTAAGGTCCTGGCTGATGTTCTGGGTAATTCATTTTGTGATCATCAAGTGTCAACAGGGATTGGCAAATAAGCAACTGTTCACAACTAGATATGACCTGAACTAAAAGTGGATCTGGATCTAGTTCATAGGACTAAATTGGCATGTTGAGCCAGCATTAACCATGAACTTCAAAACATTTGGTCTCTATGTGAGATCAGACATGAAGTAAGGGTGTCAGAATCAGACCAGAGTTTAGACTGATTTGGAATATGACAATGAAAGAGACTCAGTGGTGATATCCCAGCAGTTCATTATCAAAGTGAAAAAAAACCCAACCCATCATCACATAGAAAGTGATGAAGTTAAGCTTATGCCAGTGCTGCAAACCAAGACTTTTACCTGAACAGTACCATTTGCTACTGCACTAGACACAAGTGTAGAAATAGAGGAAAAGATTAAAAAGAGAAAATGCAGGGTCAAGCACTGGCTTGAGCTATTTATTAGTTCAGCAAGTTTTCTTACTTACCTCAGTGAGCTGAAACAAACTATGCAAAGGATTGTTCTGAAACAACCATTTGTTTACTGCCTTGCTCTGAAGAGAAGAGGGGCAGCAGGAGGAAGGGAAGAAACGTTCAAGCTCAGCACAATGTTCAAAAGCAATGCATCAAAGTTACTGACCATCATATAGCTTAAATCCACGTTCATCTGTTTCTACTTCAGACTCTGGCTGAAGGGGAAAAAATTTCAATATTTTCAAGGCTGCTTTTACAACCACTGTCACAGAGACATATTCTTCAGTTTCAAACATAAGGGTTATACACTTTTGTATCCCTATTGATTATATTTATCTTCAAAATTAAACTGCTGCATACAACTGTTAAAATACAATACAACACTTATACTTGGTGGTTTTGGACACTGAAAGTTTAATTACCCCAGTGGTCATTTTATTTCTCTTTCTTATGAATTTGACATTATTTTAAGCACTGCCAATTTTAAAAGTTTATCAATAGGAGAACTGAAAAGAGAAGAAATTATACTAAAATCTACTTGAGCCTACTTTTACTCAGGTCTTTCTATGAACACTATTACCTTAAAGAAGTCGTCTTGAGAGATTATATCACAGTTGGGAAGCATTTTCTTAAGCTTTTTTGCCAGTGTTGTTTTCCCTCCATTTGTTACACTGAGACAGAAAACATAGTAAAAACTGCATCAAGACGAAAATCAATCTTTTAAACATATGGCTCATGCACACATTTCACATATAGTGAGACACAAATACACAATCCAAACTCCACCCAAAGTTTATTCACATTAAATACTCCCCACCTCTAGAAATTTTCTGGCAGGTTCCAGCAGTTTTCAGACAGTAAATCTAGCAGTGCCAAGAAAGAGATTAGAGAGCTGGCACCTGAGATCTCTGACAGAGACTAGAACATTTCTTAAGAGTTACATGCCATAAAATGAGACAATTGTATGTTGTACTTGTAATCTATTTTTTAAAAAATATCCATTTGGAAATAGAAATGGCATAACTTCATTCTGTAAGGAAGATCAGTCTTAAACTATGATGGAAATTTAATTCGCTAATACTTACCCTCCAAGGCCAATAACAAATACTTTCATAGTTTGTTTCTTCCTCAGTTCTTCCTTTCCACGGTCAAAAATAGTAGGCGGTGAAAACTCTTCATTCAGCAATAAGGAAAGCAGCTATTGTGCTAAGAAACATTATTATAGGTAAATTTATTTTATGTTGTTTTCTTTTTCTTTTTGCAAAACTACTGTCTGAACCTCAACTACTTATTTGTAATGCTAACAAAAAACCAGCATACAGTTCCTCTTCCTCCCATAGAATAATCTGCAGTCATTAAAATACCATAAAGGCAGTTTAAGCCATCCTAGCTAATTTAACACCGAGAAGGATTGGGTAGCCTTCATCTTCACCATAAAAGATCAGTGATGGAAACTCTGAAAAAGATTACATTTGTCCACCGATATCCCCTGCTGCTGCCTGGAAACCAGACCCCGAGGCTCTGGATGGCTGAACACCTACAGTGGTCAGAGCTGCTAGGAGTCACAATCCTGTCTTTCCCTAACTCTTTTCCCAGAACTTTCTTTTGGAGCAAGTGTTTGCAGAGTCCATAGTGAACTATACTGGAAAAGCTGAAAACCAGCTCTGCAAGGGAGGGGGAAAATGTCAGTTTTCAGCTGCGCAAATTCCTTCCAGTTTACCATTCAGTTACCTGTGCCTGCAAAACTATGATGTAGCAGAAGGACAACAGGGCTGTTTCTCTTGACACTAGCCTACAGAGTTTGTCAAACCAGCTTAACATTTGGCAAACATTGCTTTTCAAGTGTACACACCAATTCATAACTAATTAACCATATGCAAGCACCCTTGTCCTCTTAGGTCATAAGGAGATAAGGCCTATGACACCTAAAACCTGAAAGGACTGAGCAGGGAACACCATCTCCTGTTCCCAACAAACAAGTATCTGTCCTACGCTAGAAAAAAGACTGTTACAAGGAATCAGTATGAAAGTAAAACCACACTATTTCTGTTATTCTGTTAGGCATAAAACGGAGTCTGAAATACTGATATCCTTTTGTACTTGGTGCAATGACTGGAAGTTCAACTGTTTCACGGGTCTGGGATGTGACCTTTGCATGGCTGCTTTATATGTTCTTTCTACTATTAAAAAAACCCACCAGACATGCTGACTAGTCCAAGTCATCAGCAGTATGACAGCCGTTGCTCTGCAATGGTGCTGCACACCTACAGCAGTTGGCACTGGCAGGTTTTACAAGGCAGCATGCAAGGCTTTTTGAAGGATATTGTAATTCTCATGCTCAACGATGTGATGCATCTATCTATTCAAAGAGCTCAAATGGATGATCTGTTCTCAGGAATCGATGATACTCAGTCCATTTAAAAGAACAAGAAGAAAAAGTTTTCCAAAAATCATCACTAAGATGTGCCTTTGTCCCACAAAAAAATGTTGTGTAACAAACTAAATAACATCTCAATTGCACCTGCTGAGCTTTGGACTCCAATTTACATCATTGTATAAAAGTTAATCCCACTTTAAGGCCAAAAAAAACACCAGGGTGAAAAAAACCCACCAACTCTTCCTCCCCCCTCCTAGAGTAATGTATAACACGAATTGCAAAGGCGAAATCTGCCGCCAAGGCTGCCACACAGAAACACTAAACTACCCCAGTGGGTTTAGCATCCTTAACCTGAACGGAACCCCACGGCAACCCCAACTGCCTCTGCCCTCTTTCTAACAGCATAGCGTGACACAGCTCCAGCCCAGGGGAACAGCCGAGGCGTGCTGCCTTCCAGAAACCGCCAGACCCGGGTGAGGAACGTCTCCCCCGGGCACCAGACCCCCAGGCGCGGGCCAGCAGAGGGGCCGAGAGGGGAGCCCACGCCAACCGCCTCTGAGCCCCCCGCGACTGGCATTTCACTTTAACCGCTGCTCAAAGACACCTTCTGGGAGGGCACACGGAAGAAGCCGCCCCGGCCGAAGGCCGCCCACGCAAGGGGACACCCCCACCCCACATTTACGCCCGGTTACGGAGGTGTCACAGGCGCGCCTGACCGCCGTGCCGGGGAAGGGCGGCCCCGGCGGGACACGAAGCTCCCGTCACACGCTCGGGTCGGGGCATCTTGCAGACCCACCGGTGTCGTCGGGTCGGGTCTCCCTCACCCACGCTCCCTCCCCAGGCCTCGCCGCCGCCGCCGCCGCCGCCGCCGCCGCCGCCGCCGCCGCCGCCGCCGCCGCCTACCCGGCCCCCGAGCGTGCGCCGAGACACCTCACCGCCCGCGCTCGCGCGCCCGCGCTCCCATTGGCCGCTGCCTCAGGCCGCTTCCCGTTCCCAGCACCACCCCCTCCCCCCTGTGGGCGGGGACAGAGCGAGGATTGGGGCGGGACGGAGAGCTCGGCACGGGCGTGGATTGGCTGGGCGCCTTGTCGGAGGCTGGCGAAGCGCCGACGGCCGCCACTGGGGGGCGCTGCCTGTAGTGCCCGCCCTCTCCTCGCTAGCCCCCCCCTTCTCCCTCCCTCTCCCCACCCGCTCTTCCTTCCTCCTCCTGCCCGGTGCCGATCGCCGCTCCCGGGAGCACGTCGAGGGCATTTCGCCGCTGCCCCGCCCGCCCCGCTTCGCCCCGCCCCGGCAACCTCTTGCCGTTCGCAGGCAGCCGATCGCCGCCCCGTAGCTTTCCCCCCGTCTGCGCCTCAGCCGCCCCTCGCCATGTCCAAGCCGCCACCTAAACCGGCTAAGCCAGGTAAGGGAAGGGCCCGACCCCCCGTCCGTACCACCGGCCGCCTCACCGGGCGCACGGGGCAGCCCGCTGCCGGCTGACAACGTGGAGTGTTCGGGAGTCGAGTCTGGGCTGTCAGATCAGGGAGCACGGCCGTGAAGCTGAGGGGAAAGACCGGGGCAGGGCCACCTCCCGCTTCTTTTCCCCGCCCCGCCGCCATTAATCTTCGCGCTCCTTGCTCGGTGGCGGCGGGGGTGGTGGCCCCTTCCGCGGCCCTAGCGCCAGCGGCCCCACTGGAAGCCGTCGTGGAGCTGCCCTGGGCAAGCAGGCGTCATATTTGGGCGGGATCCTGCGTCCACTGCGGCTAGTGAGGGTGCCGCCGGGGCAGAGCCGTCGCCCGGGGACCGGCCCCCTCAGGGTCGAGGGGCTGTGCAGAGCATCCTCACCCCGGCCCTGGAGCCCGGGAGCCGAGGTGGCCACGGTAGCCATGGCGCTCGGCATGATGCCGCACCCAGCCAGCGGCCGCCGCCGAGGGGAAGCTTGCGTGGGCCGCAGTGCGCAGGAAAGCTTTCGGTCCGCTAAGAAACGGGTTGGCAGCGCGCTGAGGGCGGATTAGCGATAGATTGGTGCATAAGAGCAGTTTGATAGTATGGGCTAACGCTACCTTCTTTTTCTTCCATGGCATCCCCTTGGAGGACTCCCAGCCTTCAAACTTCCCCTGTGTCCTTTGACCACCTGGTGCAAATGCACTCAGTCACCCTCTCTAGTGTATTTAGTCACTGATGTCTACATTTTTCCTTCTTCACCCTTTTCAGCTAAATGTAGTGCAAACTAAGTTTCAAGAAAATCAAAAACAATCATGGGTTTTTTAAAAAAAATATGTTGAAAAACCATTGGAAGTTCCATGGTTTTAAACCTTGCACAACAATGGCATCTTTCAGGTAAACGTGCATTCTTCTGTTGAAACTGAAGCCAATTAGGTTTAGAGGTTTGTTTTCTTAAATAAGGAATTGATCTGGAAAATGCGATTGCTGTTTATCATGTTTGCGTATCATCTCTGAGGATGAAAAGTTAAATTCGTACTTTAAAGCTAAAATATCATTGCAAATGTAATGAAATAGGTAATACTAGTTGGTATCTCCTGGAATATCATTATCTGATCCTTAAATACAACTACATTTCAGTATTTTTTCACACTTAGAATCGTATTTGAAATACTGACTTTTTAAGAAATAGTTAGATACATAACCTAATGGAGTATTTTAACTAGACTTATAAAACAAGTTATTAATTTGAAGTAAGTAAGTGCAAATCCAGTTTAGACCATTTAAACCATCAGTCTTGACCAACCCACAGAAGCAACATCTGTTAAAGCTCTCCGAATGTAGACTTTCATCCTTGGAAGAATTTCCTCTGCCTTGCAGTTTTCTAAACCTCTTTGAAAACATCTTATTTGAAATGAAAAAGACGGTAATAGCAGCGTTGCTGTTATGGGCTCTCAGTTACACCTCTCCTGAGGAGATCTATGGGCTTCTGAAGGGGTTTGTGTGTTGCTGTTAGCAACCAAATATGTAAGAAAAGTAAATTTTTCCAATGAAGTTGATAACTCCATTTTCCAATTTGAAAAAAGATTAGTTAAATTTAGTCTAAGATTATTAAGGAGTTAAAGGCCCTAGACCTACCTAACCTGCAGGAGTTATCAGACTAACTCAGACACGTTATGTCTAATCCTACGTGTCTCACAAGCTTGCTGGGGTGCAGTTTTGTGGTATGCTTCATCTGATAAAATGCAGACTGCCATCAAAAGGAGAGGTTGCCTACCCTAACCACTCCCCCGCCATCCCCTTTCCATTCCATTTAGTGACTTGACAAGCTGGATCGGTGTTCTGACCTTTTATGTTGGATTATTTTTATGTCTAATGAACTTGCTGAGCTGGTTTACCACATCAGCGCTTGACACAGCTAAAGGAAATGGGTATAAATAAATGGCTGAAGAAGAAAGAGGAAGAGAACAAGACTCTTGGTAGTGGCTTTCAGAGCTGATTAAGGGTAATGAAATTTAAGAGAGAAAGTCTTATGGAGGCTATTGCATTAATTTTCTTCCAAAGCATTTTCAGGAATGGACTGTCTTCTAGCATACTCCAAAATATGTAGTTTTAGGTCTGTCTTTGTTCTGTCTATAATATCAGTTATGCCTATGGTACTGTCATTGGATCTCTCAGGGCTATATATGTGAAAGTGTATAATTAAAGACAGATAAATACCGGAACTGCATCTGGTGAAATACACTGTTATAGCAGCGTAATGCTATCTCTGTTGGTGGCTTTTAGACTGCATTTGTTGGGATGTCTTTGTGCGTTTGGTCAAACTGCATTAATACTTCTTCACTGACTATTATCAGGTATCCAGTCTGTAAACTGGGCTATAACCAGTGTCAGGGAACAGGAAACTTGCTTGCCTTTCTACAGAATTGTTACAATTCAAGACAGATAAAAGAGAAAACAAGATATTGGTTGCTGTGGTCCTTTGCTTTGTGTTCAGGAAAATAAAAACAGGCTAGAGAGAGATGGAAGGAGATAAAGCAGGTGGTAGGAAGTGAAGATATTTAGTGAAATAAATACTCATCCTTTATAAAGCAGTGTTTACTGCTCATTACAGAGGTGTTAGACATTAGAGTTGGATGGCTAGATGGTGCTTTAAAAATGTGGGGGACAAAAGGAGGTGCAAAGGGAACAAAACATAAGTGACTATAGCATTGCGTGTGTTTTTCTTCAGTATTTAAAAGCACTTTATCTGACAGAAAGCTCTTCTATTAATCATGTGGCATGCACAGCACATTAGGATTTCAGTTATAGAGAGATGGTTCTGAGATCAATATATTTTAGACAGTCATCCGATATGTTTGTCAATCATTTGTGGTTAGTCCTTAATTCATGATTGGTTCTTCAGAAGGTTTTAAATTTCTAGTATTTTGAGAGTTGTTTTTTAAACAAGTGCCTAGCTTTGCTTTTCTCTTAAAACTCTGAATTATTATTGTTTTCTAGCCATATTTTCTATTTACTCTTGCTATTGAAGATACAAAAAAGTGGAGTGGGAATTGAAAACAGCAGAAACTGTTTTCTCTGCCAGTGTTGTGCAAGGGAATGGTTTCCCTTCCATCGTTCAAACTTCTATTGATGTCTCAAACTACATCATTCTTTGCAGAGTTTATAAACCTCTTAAACTTTCCATGTTGGATGTTAATCCTGTGTATAAAAGTTATTTATGAAATCCTTTGAATTCAATTAGCTATATTGGCTTTTGTGAATTGTCTCTTTGTATAGTGCTCTCTGATAATGTATTTTTGATTAGAGCTGTGCAGCAACAGCTTATGGGGAGATGAAAGCGGTATATTAATATTTAAAAAAAACTTTATGTACTTTCATATTCTCCAGGTAGAGTCCATTCAACATTTACATTTTATGGAGAAAGACCAGTCTTTGTCCCAAGGAAATTAAATTATTCCAATTGAGAGAAGAGAGGTGGGAGGAAACAGCATACGTAACACAAAAGGTTACTACCTGAAATTAGGTCTGTTGACTTTGTAGCACTAGTAGCTGTCACTGTTAAGAATAGGATTCTGAACAGAAATACTTAGTTTGAATCACAATTAAGATCACTCTGCCTTAATTCTTAGAAATAAAATAGGAGCTATGATAGTTAGCATTCACAGGACAGAGATCTGTATTGAGTCACATGCTTAAGATCTTACCAGTAGTCTTAAATTTGGCATAGGGGATGATGTTTACGGTTCCTTGGGTAGTCAAAGGAAGGTTTCTGTTAGATAGGGAGATGTGATAACGTGTATGTGGGGAGTTATGTTGTGGCATCACCTCTAAGGGGAGAAAAACATCAGAGGAACAATTAAACAGCTAAAATTCTGATTTCAATGTGAATTTTAAACTTTCATTTCTGACCCAAACCCTCTTCTTACTGCAAGCTGCTGGGGCCAGAAACAAACTTCCCACAAGTGAAGGCATTCTGTGTTTGCAGAAATAAAATTGGGAAGAAGTGGAAGATTTCATCATGAAACTGTGCTAGTCAAAATGCATTTGTGAAATTGCCTTCACATACGTCTTCTAAATTCTGATGTTCCTTCCTACTCCAGATACCTATGTCTATGATTGTTCCTGGGCTACCATAGATTGTCATTGACAGTTGCACCAGTCTAACCTTTGCATTCTTTTCAGCATGTCCCTAAAGCAGATTCCTAGGCTTTTTTGTCTCTTTCTTTAATACACTCTGTCCTCTTCCTCCCCTCTGATTTGTATGCCCTGTGTTCACTTCCCCTTTCTAACAAACACTACTTAGAAGTGGAAGATGGTTCTCTATCCAGTGTGGTCCCCACTTTTTTCTGTCTCAGTTGTGACAGTCCTTAAATGCTGTGTTGTGCTCTGTTGTGTCTTTGTGAAAGGTATTTTGAGCAAAATGCCAAAATACAAGCTGCGCTCCCATAAAACATATTTTCACTACTCTTATTCCTGCTTGAAGGTATGAGTGTAAAGCATCTTATTTTCCAGTTCCTGAGAAGTCAGAAAAGAATTCTTCAGTCTGGCCATAAGGTCATTCTAATAAAACTGCACATCTCCAAAGAGACGTGAAGATCATAATATGAAAATTCCTTTGTTGATTAAACAAACTGCAGGCATATCACAAATTATTTTGATCTGCAGCTTATCTTTGATATTGTCACTTGTCCAAAAGATTATGACTTTGAATTGCTGGTGTTGCCTGATTGTATAGTTCCTTTGCACGTTCTTAGGCCAACACTGAGAAAACAAACACACTGTCCTTTTGCCGCCAAGCTTTCTGTGAAGTTAAGCAGAAGATGCCTTTTACTTCCTCCAAAGAAATGCATCTGAATGTGTAAAAAAATTCATTGTCCCAATTATACATATTCTAGGAGGATGCTTTCAGATCAGCATAGGCCCTGGGACATGCAAGCTGTCCTTTTTCTTTCACACATCTCAATTCTTATGCATATTTTCTTGTTGATCTATTTGTTACAGAATTCAAATTATTTGTTTTCAATCAAATTGGAGCACACCAGATTCTTAGCTGCTTCTGTACAGCCTTATGGGAGCAAGGAGGAAGATGGCTGATGGCAACTAGCCCAGGATTAGCTTGAACTCTTGTAGGAGTTGACAGACTTGAAGTTTTCTAATTTATCCATAGATGACCATGACCAAGTATGATTTTATGGACCACAGAGATTATCTTTTTCTCTGTATTATAGGTGCTGATAGTGCTTTGTGACACCCAGTGAGTCTGTTTATTCTGATATTTATGGTAGTCTGGAGCTGCTCACTCTAAATATAGCTAATGAAAAGATGCTGAAAAGATCAGGATCAATATCTGATTTGTAGGACCTTGTTCGTGTCAATAAGATTTGATTGTGTCTGTCTGTGGGAGGTGAAGCAGGGTGCCAAATGCTAGCTAAAGACTCATGGAAGTCCACTGGGGCCAGCCCTTAGTAGCTCCTGTGAACATTGGCTTGATGCCGTGACTATTTTCTTAACCAAAATAAATGGCTCCTGCACGAAGTACTTCTTCATTTGAAGAAGTAATATAAATTGTCAGCTAATTAAATGCTTTCTGTCCCCTTTAGTACTTGTATTGGGCTTGTATGGCAAGGTTTTCATTGCAGGGGGGGCACTACAGGGATAGCTTCTGTGAGGAGGTGCTAGAAGCTTCCCCCATGTCCAATAGAGCCAATGCCAGCTGTCTCAAAGATAGACCCACCGCTGGCCAAGGCCAAGCCCTGCATCAGGGCAATAGTACTTATGGGATCGTAAGCAATATACTTAGTACATAAGCAATAGTACTTATGGGATAATGTACTTAAGAAGAGGAAAAAAATTACTGTGCAACCACAACTGCAGCTGGAGAGAGGAGTGAGAGTATGTGAGAGTAACAACTGCAGACACCAAAGCCAGTGGAGGAGAGGGGGAAGTGCTCCGGGCAGCAGAGCAGAGATTCCCCTGCAGCCCGTGGTGAAAAGCATTGTGAGGCAGGCCATTCACCTGCAGCCTGTGGAGGTTAGCAGTGGGGCAGATATCCACCTCCAGCCCATGGAGGTGAACAGTGAAACAGATGTCCATCTGCAGCATGTGGAGGACCCCACGCCAGAGCAGGTGTATGCCCAAGGAGGCTGTGGCCCCTTCCAGTGGGAAGCCTGCACTGGAACAGGCTTCTGTGGGCAGGACCTGTGAGCCTGTGGAGAGAGGAGCCCACGCTGGAGCATGTTTGCTGGCAGAACTTGACATGTCCATGCTGCAGCTGTCTGTTCCTGAAGGACTGCACCATGCTGGAGCAGTTTGTGAAGAACTGCAGCCCATGGAAAGCACCCACATTGGAGAACTTCGTGGAAGGCTGTCTCCCATCAGAGAGATCCCACACTGGAGCCAGAGGAAGAGTGCGAGGAATCTTCCCCCTGAGGAGGAAAGAGTGGCAGAGACATTATGCGATGAACTGACTGCAACCCCCACTCCCAGTTACCCCTCCACTGCTGGTGGGGAGGAGGCAGAGGAAATTGGGAGTGCAGCAGAGCATGGGAGGAAAGGAGAGATGAGGGGAAGGGATTTTAAGATTTGGTTTTATTTCTCCTACTCTGATTTTGACCGATAAGAAATTAATTTTCCCCAAGTCAAGTCTGCTTTACCCATGGTGGTAATTGGTGAGTGATCTCTCTGTCCTTATTTCAACCCATGAGCCTTTCGTTATATTTGTTTTTTATCCACTGTCCAGTTGGGGAGTGATGGAGTGGCTTTGCTGGGAACTTGGCCTCCAGTCAGGGTCAACCCACCACAGTACTGGAAGTTCAGCCCAAGTCAAAAAAAGATTTAAGCGCTGCCATTCAGGGCTGGGTCTTTTCTTTCTTTCTCTCTTTCTCTCTTTCTCTCTTTCTCTCTTTCTCTCTTTCTCTCTTTCTCTCTTTCTTTCTCTTTCTTTCTCTCTCTCTTTCTCTCTTTCTTTCTTTCTCTCTCTCTTTCTTTCTTTCTTTCTTTCTTTCTCTCTTTCTTTCTTTCTCTCTTTCTTTCTTTCTCTCTTTCTTTCTTTCTCTCTTTCTTTCTCTCTTTCTTTCTCTCTTTCTTTCTTTCTCTCTTTCTCTCTCTCTCTCTTTCTTTCTCTCTTTCTCTCTCTCTCTCTTTCTCTCTCTCTCTTTCTCTCTTTCTCTCTCTCTTTCTTTCTTTCTCTCTTTCTCTCTTTCTCTCT
>BJBW01005135.1:0-32718 GCA_004320125.1 Scolopax mira
CCTCATAGGACTTGTTCTCCAGACCCCTCACCAGCTTGAGCTGGGTTTTAGTTGGGTTTATGCCTAACTGTATTCAAGCTTTGTGTTACTGAATTCAGTTGCATTGCTTTCTTCCAGTTCTCAAAGTTTATCACACAACCTCTTAATCACAACTTCGCAGCACCAAGATTTCCTCAGCATATTCATTCTCTCTTCTCCACCTCTTTGCAATTTTTCCTTTTATTACTAGTTTCCACTTTCTTATTATTACCTAATAATTTCTCAGTACTGAAATTTAGACACATTAGATGTCATTACATTTGTTTTAGGAGAAAATATTTCTAAAGATGATCAACTTTGTTTTACAAGCTATCTTTAGTAAAGTCACGATGTATTGCTTCTCATTTCCTACTTGCCTCTATTATCTTAAGTATTCTTTTCTTCAAAATGTATTACAGAGGTTTGCATGTGATCGATGACTAGGTCTATAGTCACCTACATTATGCTTTCTGTTCTTTAGATGGAGGTATTACCTGTCATCAAGTCATGCCTTTTGTCTTCATAAAATCATTTGAAAACCTTTATACTAGATCTGCCACTTTATTTCCCAAGTCCTTCAATATTCTGGGCTAAAAACTCCTTTGGCTGTCACTGTTAGACTACATGAAATCCAAAGTTCTATTTGCAGTTCAGATTTGGTGATTTCCAATAACCTCATTCCCAATAGTAATTTTGGGTTTGCTTCCCCTGCCAACATTATGGTTCGTTAATGAAAACTGAGATAAAGTATTCTATTTATTTAGGGATTTTACCTACACCACCTGCAGTCTGTACTCTATTGTTCCTGCACAAATATACATCTTTCCAGGTTCTCTTCATAAGTAAATGGTTGAAGAACCTTTACTATTTGTTTTAATTTTTTTATAAAATCTGATTCAGCTTGACATTTGTAAGTCCCCTATTATCCCTATACTTTCTGACCTCTAAGGTAAAGCACTTTTTACTGTTCAGTCTTTTATTTCTGCATGTCTTATAGGCTCTCTGCTTACTTGTCATATTCTTTCTAAATTTATTAAACACCTACACCAGATCTGATTTTCAATAGATACAGAGATGAGTATTAATAATCATAGACTGGAAAATACTAGCAGCTCTGCACTCAGATTTTTGAAGACTCTGTTTGTGGGGGAAACAAGGGAAAAGAAATGTTTTATAGAGTTACATTCAAACACTAATTAAGGCGCATAAACAAGGATGCAAAATTTCTATCATTTTTCATATTACCAGTGAAAAAAGATGCGACAGACTCTGACCACTGTTGGGCTTCTGCTCTGAATTACCCTCAGGAGATGCTTGTCTTGCTCTGTGGGTTATGTAGGGCACCTATGGAATCTACTTTTTTAGAGACTTGGAATACGTGCAGTGGTGCACTACAGCTATCTCTTATTCTGAAATTGTCACTACTCTCTGCTCCTCATCCCATGCTTGTATTTCCAGGGTATTCTGTCCTTCTGTTGCCTCAACGACATTATTTTTCTATTTCCACAGATGAGATAAGATCTTTGCCAGTGGACCAAATACAGGTAGCTAAATATGAGGATACACACTACTAACTGTGTCTCCAACTATGTATAATGTAAAACTCTCTGAGCATAAAATGAAATATTCATGAGCACAGAAATTAATAAAGATCAGTTTACAAAACGGCTGATATAGAATGTAAATTCACACCTTCAGATTATTTAAACTTTACATAGTTTGGTCTACCAGTTCTGATTCAGATTTCATAAATGGACCCAAACCAATTTTTTACACGTCTTCAAAAAATATATGTGAGAGAGCTAAGAAATCCAGTACCCTGGCAAAGCATAAAGACTTATCATGCTTTCAGTGTCTAAGTTGTTTCTGAATTTTGGTCTTTTTTTTCATTAAGAAGTTTGAATAAGATATTGGGTTCAGGTCAACTAGCTGTTTGTAAGAACTTGTGCCATTGATATAAGTAAAAAAGAAAACTGCAAATAAAAGTAAATGCTTTCTGCAAATATATGAGCATACAGGAAAATCTTATTCTGCTGAAAGAGTTTTTGTGTCTCTTCTTGTGATTTCATCACTGTTGCAGGAGCCTTCTGCTCTGCATTGACTGCCATATGGAACAACCTACCTCTTTTTGCTTCAGCTTTTTTCTAATCTCCACTAAAAACATAGTTCCTTCACTGCCTCCATCACTTAATATCTGCCTTCTGCTCTAAGCTTTCTTCCCTGAACATTATAATTGTATTTACCAGCTCTGGAAAATGTTTGGAGAGACAATTTGTGTAAGAGATGCAACTCACATTTAAGCTATATTATTTTTATATTTTAGGCTTAGTTCTAGCTAGAAAAACAGGAAAAAATAATATGAATTAAATTAAAACAAAAGCAGGAAGGAGCTTTGATTATTTTGGACCTTACCATAAATCTTTCCTGTCAACATCCCATTCCTGACTTTTCCAAGAAGTTTCAACATTCGTTTCGTCTGTGTGTCACCAACTCCACTGTCTAACCATTGCTGGCAAAGAAATGCATATTGGTCATCAGTCTTGCCTGATTCATGGATGACAATTTGGTCCAAGTACCATCCAGCTCCATAACCCACATTATGGTGCTCCACAAGCACTTTGTTTAACTGTCCAAGATCTACTGCTCTCATTTCAGAGGTACAAACCTGAGGAGGAAAAGGCGAAACAAATAACAAAGTGATTAAATCATACATTTTATCATCCATCTTTAAGAAAATTATGTTTGGAAGGACAGATTCCTTTCAAAGCTGAACCTTTGGATAGAAGGATAGAAAAGAACCTATCTTTTCTGGTAACAAAGAAAGACACTATTCATATATTCTGACATTCATATTTGGAGATTATGTTCAGAAAATACATGCATCTTGAATACATACGTTTTACTTGTTCACAATCACTGAACCCCAGGCTTTATTATGAAAAACATCCCACTGTTTTGAGTAGAAATAAACCTGTAATCATAAATTTACTTACAGAAGTGTCATGAAAATTGAAGTTCAACCAATTCTCATAGGTGAAACAAAGGGAGTGCTTCAAATATCAGGATAGGCCTAGTAAATTGAACTTTGGTTTTGATAAGTCATTTTATTTTTAAAGATTTCAAAGTCCTTTATATTCTAAGCCATCCTATTTTTTAAATGGGAAACGTCATATTATTCCACTCTGAACAGAAATACTGACACTGTTGATGACTATGTAAACAAAGGAAGATACTGACATTAGAAACTATAACTAAGGCCGTTCACGCATACAAGCAAGAATTGATGTGCTCTTTGGATGTAAATAGACATCTGTTTAAACATTGCTACGGCTACCAGTAAACAAAAGCTAAATGGCAACTGCACTAGTGCATGTTGGGATGAATAAATAAGTGAGTGAGAGAATGAATGTGTTCCATGCAAGAGATAATATGAGTGGGTGGGTAGATACACGGGCATGTGTGTGGGTGACATTAAAAAAACCCAGATGGATAGTAGAAACAGACGCTATAATTTTTATTTGTTGCCAACCAATTTGCCACCAGGCAGGAAAAAGCATGGGGACCAGAAAGCAACAAAGAAAGAGATGATTTTGAGAAAGAATTATGTCATCTGGTCCATTCTCCTGTTTGTGTCCTACTACTCTCTACACTGTGCTCAGAAAAAGGAAACATCAGAGTTATTATTCTTATCACAAGCTTAGGACTTACAGATTTCCTACCTTGTTAAATCCATGGTCTCCCACAGTTACCATGGCAAGTTGTACCCCTTCATGTAATGCATATACGCCCAAAATAAGTTCTAGCTGTGAGAAACATCTTGTAAATAACTTTTTGGGAGCACTCATTGCTTTTTAATTTTATTCTTTGTAGTTCTGAGCCAAACATAATTTTCTTGTCAGTCTACATGACCCTTGACTTAGAGGAAATAGCCTGTATTGCTAATATTCATGTTCCTTCACGGCTAACTCTATCTGAAAAAGGGACCTATCATTAGTCTCATTCTTTGTGATAATAATTAACAGTCATTAGACAACAGTGGTCATAATCACCCATTGTTATCAATGAATTCTCATAATAATACATTAAATTGCCTACTCCCTCAGCATTAACAAGAATGTACTTTTGGTTGATGTCATTAAATTTCTTTCTTCCCCCCAGTATAAAGACATTTGGAACTGCATTAAACACACTACTGGAAGTGTAATTAATGAAAGCCAAAAGGATTTTATTTTCATTGTCTTGCTTTAGATGAAGTGTTAGCTAGTAAAAATTCCAATTTATCTGACCCATTAAACTGGTGAAAAAGTTAAACATACAGTTACTTAAATAAATACAAACCAGCCTTATTTTCTGCAGTCATTAAATGAACTTTCTTCTCTTTTCTTACACTTTGTTGCAATTTACTGTCTTCCTAGCTTTTCCTTACATTTTAATCCTTTATCTACCAAAAGACATCCTTTTTTTTTCCACTTGTCTAGTTTCCTTAACTTTGTTTTCTCTGCCTGTTCCTTTCCTTATTTTCCAGGGATATTGCTGACGTGATCATGTTTCTCAAGACAGCTTGCCCTTTACATCCCTTCCTTTCACCTTCTAGTCCTAGATACTCTCACTAAAACCTGATTCCAACTTTTTTATTAATCTACTTCCGTGTAAAAGAATGTAAGACTGGCAGTAGTATGTCAGACTGCAGATCCATCTAGTCCAGTATACTGTTGCCAACAGCTACCAATAACAGATTTTCAGGGAAGAGCTGAAAAACAGGGCAGATATATAGAGATGCTTCTTGAATATAAAGTTTCTCAGGCTTTAGCAATTTGTGGTTCAGAGATTTCCTGAGCCAGAGATTGTGTCTTTGCACTAACAGCCCTCAGTTGAAAGTTGCCTTCCATGAGAATGTGCAATGGCTTTTTGCACCAACATGCATTTCACCATTAGCAACATCTTGTGCCAGAAAGCAAAATGTGTTAATTATGCACTGTGCAAAAAGCCACCTTCTTTTGTTTTGAATCTGCCACCTGCATATCTAATTTAAACCTCTTGAGCCATTGTGTGTAAAGAGAAAATAAAATTACTCATTTTCTCTATACCATTTTATATTTCTTATTTCTCTCTCATCATTCCTTTCCCAGGCCAAACAAAAATCCCTTTGTTTGTTCTGTTGTTCCTTACATGGAAGATATTTCATATCACTTGACATTCTTCATGCACTTTTTGAGACAAGTGAATCAGAACAAAACACAGCCTCTATTATCCACACCAGAGAACTTACCTGGGGGTATGACTATATTTTCTACTTTGGGGTAGCTGGTTTTGGGGTTTTTTTTACCTACTGATTCTTAAACATTTGATCTCTTCTGTTTAACCTCTTCTGAGTACAGGGCTGACATCATTACAGAGCTATCCTAATGCTAAGGTCACTTCCCTATTTCAAAGCTCATTATTTTGCATGCGAATTTATTGGGTTTCCCCCCTCACAGACACTGCTTTTCATTTAGCTTCAATTAATTTAATCTGCCATTTTATTATCCAGTCAGTCTGCATGAGGTCCTTCTGCAATCTCTGCCACGAACTTTCACATTTATTATCTTAAATAACTCAGTAGCATCAGGACATTTTGCCATCTCACTGCTCAACTCCTTTTCAAGAACCTATTGCACAATGAAGGAAATGAATACACAAAATACCTAGGGCTGAAGAACACTTTCATCGTCCACAGTACAAAAATAGCTCACCTAAAACAAAGGATCTGCCTGAGAAGACACTTGACATTCTTCTCTACTGCCCAATATAGCGGTTCTGATTTCTTTAACAATAACAGCTGTTTCACCTATTCTTTATTAGCAGCCACCTTGAAAGTGCTGTGTAAATTACTTCTTTATAGACCTTTTTTCCAAGTTATGCCACAGATTATGTACTTTTATGTCTTTTATTAACTCTTCTAATTGCCTATAAACATTTGCCCTCAAAAATGCCAAGCATTAACCTGTATTTTTAATTACATCATCTAGGCAATCAACATCACAAACCTCTTCCTATATTTTAGTAGGATAGTTTGCCCTAAGGCAGTGGGATTTGGCAAACAATGACAATTTTTAAAAAAGAAAAAAAAAAAAAGAAAAAACAGATTGCAAGAGACTATAAGAAAAGAAAAAAAACCCCATGCCTAAATACTTTAGGTGGGAAGACAATGGCCAAATTATTAAAAATTTCCCATAGCAATTTCACTAGTTACCAGGACACTAAGTACTCTTATGAATCTAGCACTAGGTTATTGTTATGAAAAGGAGAGATTATGCATATTTTTTAAAGATGTATTTAATTTTCCTCAGTAGTAAACCAAAGGGGAAGTAAACTTCATTGGGATATGTATACTTACCTCTTTTCATTCTTGCCTAAACTACTGGTTATCTTCATTTTACCATGGGAAATGAGGGACAGAAGGAAGGTAGAAATGAATATAGGCGTCCTGCCTGTGATTGCTTCATACACTATATCACACAGTCTCTTTAGAACAACAGTTGTCTGAATTAGTATCTAGAGCTAAGCTAACAGAACTCCAACAAAGAAAAAAAAAAAAAAAAGAGAAGCAGAAGAGAATAAAGAGGTGTTCTTCTACGCAAGGAATGAACAATCTACTGACAATCTATTGCCTCTAAAAGCAAAAAACCCAAAGAGAAGGTGACAAGGGAAAAAAAAACGTTCATTGTGTCTTCCAGTAAAAGAATGGAAATCAGATGAAACTACTATGTGGAAGTTTTACACAGAATGCAGATCAAGTGCAGTCCATACTACCACAAGGAGACTGTGGATGCTAACCATATGTTTAAAAACAGTTTACACAAATTATCGATATCAAAAAATTATCGATGACTATGGAACACATCAATAACACAGCCGGTTCCTATGTTTCTAAACTCAAGAAAATATTTGGACATTACAAAACAAATTAAGGTAAAATTGTTTAAGGGCAAAGCTAGGAAAGCAGTGGGACAGGCCATCCAGGAAAGCTATGACATCTCCAGAAGCCATGAGAGAGCTTAAGAAATGATACAAAATAAGTATAGAGGATCCTGGGTTATTGTACAGGGCCAATTGATCAATTGAAAGGTCTCTTTAAATCCTATTTAGTCACATCTGGTCTGAGTCCAGAATACGTGTGAACATATTGTGCAGAAATAATCATTAGTATGGTAATGAGTAAAGGTTGACCAGAAAATGTCTCCTAGGATTTATCTTGAGCAGTCACATATGTTTACAAGCAGCTATACCTGTTTGCAGTTCTATATATAAATGGATTAATTAACATATAGTAGCTAAGACATTTAAAATGTCTCTTTCAACCATATCTGGACAGATCTTTTAAACAATGGATTTTAAAGGAGCAGTCACAGGAAATAACCCTGGTATATCTATACCAGCTTCACAAGAAACTGAAAATTAAGCTACAGAGTTCCATATATCATTGGGTTCGATTCCAGTTTCTGGAAGAACAGTTACTGCTGGGTTTTAAATTTATTGGTACTTGACTATTCTTAAACCATAATCCCAATTCAGGTAAAATGTCTATACTTAGTAAGCAACACATCTTTTCCACAGGTTACCATAGCTTAACGTGCTTTTACACTTATCAAATACAATGCTTGTATTTGGTAATTGAAAAGAAATATGATACTAGAAGAAAGCAATAAAATAAAACACATTAAGCAAATATGTGAGGAAAAATAACTCAGTACTAACCTGCCCCCTTTCAAAATGTGAGTGCCTTAGTCTCCTTTTGCAGGAATCTCCCTGATCTCCAAACACTGTGATAAATACATCTGCATCAGTCCCTGATGCAGGCAACGTTCCCGTACGAACACTGATCGAGTAAAGAACTTCTGTCATGAAAAGTCAGTGACACAAGACATTACCACATCAGACTATTTAGCAACGTAATTACCAAGCATTACAAACCAATTTATATTAGGTAGAAGATTAATTTCAAGACCAAGGAATGAAGTTACAGTAATTGACATTAATGTTCTGTCTGAGTTTCATATAGTTTGCTAGTTACCTCCCAACAGCACAGTACAGCGCTGGAGAGGAGACGTCCATTATGAATCAATGCAACAATCCTTGCTTACATTACAGGAACAAAAATGTCATAGTTCTGGAGCCTTATCCCCTAATCACTGCAATCAACTGAAAGAATCACACCGATTTTATCAGGCTTTGTAAGAAGCTTTGAATTCTTGGAGAAATTAAAGGTCTTAAATTGAGTTTAGGATCAACTCTAACATTTTACCAAAGAAAAAAAAAACACAAATGAAGATAGATGAAATCCCCTTTTTGTTCTGGGTCAGCTGAATTCTAGTTTAGTTTGGCATTTTGATTATTATTATTCCTCAACACAAAGGATGGTTTGCCATGAATTTTGGCTGATGAGTTATATAGTACAGATTCCTTGAGGCAGCGAGACAGAGGATTTTTTTTTTTTTTATGGATTCTGTAAGCTCTGTGAAGAATTAAATGTTATAACAGAGTGTTGAGATATATTTCCATTTGAAATCTAGCCTTCAGTTAGATATTAAATGCAAAAAGTTTTAAATATTTTATCTCGGACTTCTGTTCATAGACTATAATGGATGAGAATTCTTTTCTAAATATTTTATAAAATGTAATCAGAACAAAGGAAGATGTTATCATATTTTAAATACAATGACAAAATGAAACAGAGGAAAACCAGCCTTTAAGAAAACCTCAGAAAAAGATTGGTTTTTATTTTTGTGATTCATGCCATTATGCCTTTGCATGTGTCTTTTTCAAATCTATGAATTTGGGAAACCTTCACCGAGTAGAAAGCAGTTATTTTTTAAAAATTTCATCAAAAACATAACAATTGTTTTTTGTGTATTTTTCAGACTTTCAAGTTGGTACTTATTCTAGTGAAAAAAATATATATCAGTTGTTTTAAACCAGAAAAAAATGCCTTAACAATACACATTATTAAAGAGCCTACATGGTTTACGCATGGTATACATGGTTTACATGGTATCTTGAATGAATTTTAAAAATAATTTTCAGTGCTTTTTTTGTCTATATAAAATGATTTTCAATCTTGCCCGTTGTATTCATCCCAATTTTGTGCGTGTGTGCATTTAACTTGAAGTTCAGCAGCATACCCCTGAGTGGTGGCTCGTCTGGCCTGACCGCTGCCAGCTCTGCCACAGTCTCAGATCCATCCTCTCCGAACAGATGCTGGGCTTCAGCGTGAAAGCCCAACTCTTGCTGAGTGTCCAGGTCTTTTAGCTGAAGCTGCAGGACAGAATCAGAAGAAGAAATTCATTTGTCTGAATTGTTTCGTTTCTTATTTCCATCCCAAATGAAGCTGACGTTTCTTTGCATTGCTAATGGCTGCACACACTTGATAAAAGCTGACTAATTCTGCACAAGAGCTACAGTTGTTGCTGCCAGTGGCTGTTTCTGCAGCCTGGTGTTTATATTGCATATTGACACAGGCGTAGGATCCATTTGTAGAGAACCAATGAAGGATACAGGTTAAATTGACCTGTATATACTTGCAATTTCAGAATGTCAAATGAATGAATACAGCTACATCAATCTTAATAGATATGCCCATTTTGCAAAAAAACATTTGTTTTGCTGCTTGTTATTTATGTACATGTTACTTGCTATATCTCAGCTAGGATTTTCATGGAAATAAGTTATTTGAAGAATGTATTCCAATAAAAGGTGTGAGCTTAGGGCTGATTTTAAATACTATGTGGAGACTGAACTTATTAGGTTCTAAATTTGAGAACTTACACACCCCCAAACCAACTGAGGAAGCACAGCCATGGAAGCTCACCTATTGTAACTACTGCGATAGTCAATGTGGAGATCGGATTCACAGGAGGGCAACTCAGATTGTGAGCTTTATCCTATGTCAGGTTATAAAATACAGAATGACAAACTATCAAGCATATGCAGAAATATTTCTGGTAACTACTATATGCAGGATTGAATGTGATACATAGTTAACGACTACAATTTTGCAGACGTGATTTTTTCAGCCTTTAAAATCTCTTTGTATAGAAATATAATATCTAAGACATTAAAAACAAAAATTTAATTTCATCAAGACATTACGTAATTCTTAGGCAGGGTTTCCCAAAATTATTGTGGTGAATTATTACCACTACTGACACCAGCAGCAGCAACAAAAGTTTGTGGCATGGGATACACGTACAACTGTTTGGAAATCCCAACTAAAGATTTCCTTAGACAAATTTCCACTCTTAAAAATGTTGTCAGACTATCTTGCCCTTGAGTTCCTAGAAATGTAATTACTGAACATTTTCCGTTACTGCTTTTCCTTTGTGCCCAGTGCTTCAGAAGATCAGGCACAAAGCTTTCAGATGAAAGTAAACAATTCCCCATGACCATTTCCAGAATTAAACCATTAATTACTTGAATAAACAGTGTTTTTCTTTAGATAGTATTAAATTCCATTAAAATTGCAGCCAGTTGTTCGCTCACTTTTTGCAATTGTAAGAACTGAATTTTCTCACACTGAACATCTAACTTCTTCTCATAAAAAATACCTCTCTCACTTTTATCAATATGAACATCCCTGACTAAATATCAATAAGTATCAAAAACTCCTATCTGTATTAAAATTAGACTAAAGGTTACCTGCATATGCAGACAGAAAACCTGCAGAAACTGGACTCATAAAAATGAGATGTGTAAATTTATGCAGACTTTGGCCTTAAAATAAAATGTGCCTGACATTCTTGTTACTTGTAAGATTACATCTAAGTGTCAAATTTATCTCCAAATCATATAGTGTTTCTATATTCTATACGAAACCAAAAATACTTTGTATTTTACTTTGGAAAGTGCCAGAAACTCTATTTTTAAGCAAGAAAAATCTACTCATTCTGTAGTACCTGAATCTTCAAAAGTTAAAGGAAAGAAATAAATGTTAGCTAAGTTTATGTCATTTCCTACAGAAGTGTGCAGAAAACCATAGGAGATCAACAGGAAAAACTCTGAAGCTGCTGTAAACACCAGAACAGAGAAAACAGAGAGCAGCAAAAGGAACATACAGATTTTATCTCCTTTTTTAGCCTTTACAGTTTCATCTGTAATCTGTGTTATTGTGAGATTTCTGAAACTTTGGCTATTACTTCTTTCACTTAAGGAGAAAGCAAGAAAGCAAGGAAAGGAATGCTTTGCAATTGGGGCTGGGTTTCACCATTGATTCATAGTGAGTTTACACATACTGACTGCCTCCTCTAGTCTCTTTATTTCTATACAGCATCTATATTTTTTTACTGCACTGTAAGAGCCCTATTAAAGTGAAGCCAACTTGATACATTTTAGACTATGCTTCCATGTATAAATATGTATAAACAGACTAATAAATGAGTTATAGATGCTATAAGCATACTACTGGCACAAGCAGTATATATGTTATTGTGGCTTATATTGTAGGTTGTAAATGCACCAGTAGAAGAGATTACATAAGTCTATAGCAACCCATTGACTTCTTGTAGATTTTAACAATTTATAGCCACTAATAAATGAATTAGTAAATAATTTTAGAAGTATTTAAAACTATGAACAAAAATCACTTAGCCAAAGCAGAAAGCACATTATTACATTTACGAATTTTCTGCCATGTTTTGAGCCACCAGTTATGGAGGTTGAAATCTTATATTACTTAATCACAAAATGGATATAGTGATGGTTGTCTCAACATTTTTTTGGAATGCTTTGTCAAATGGCCTGTAGATGCATATTTAAAGTGAGAAAGTAGTTTAATTTTCTATTTGTTCCATTCTTGTAACCTAATTGAAACTACAAAGTTAGCTGACAACACATTTGGTGAGAAAATACAAAACGATAAACTCCTCCCCTATCCTTAGAGGAGCTCATAAACTCAGACTTAATATTCCTATAAGTACCATAAACCCATTCATATATTAGCCTGGAATGCAATGTCTATAGCATTTCCCATGAGAACAGTTTGATATTTTAAATCCATACTAGGGTTAAGGTACTGTGTGACCCACTTCAGAAAAATCTTTCTTCTGCTTACTTCAGGATAATTAAATGGTATGTCCACAGTGCTTTTGAGGTACTTGCCTTCAGGCAGAGTTCATTGACACAATTCTTCTTTGCATAAAAAAAAATCAAGCTTAAGTATGTCCCCAAAGCCCAAGTATTTTCAGGCCAAATACCTTTCTATTCATTTTTCCTACTCCCCCTGGGGAAAGGTATACATTTAAAATCTGGTTGAATTATAGGAGTGACAGCATTAAGTCATTTCTCCATCCCTTTTTATGAGACACCTTAAGTACGTATTAAACTACAATCAAATGTTTAAGGCCCACCAATGACCATGTTGTAATGAACAACTACCAACGTATCAGCTTAATTGGTTTCCACAAGTAGGTTGTTCTGTGTGAGGAGATGGTCATTATTTCCATGCAGGGATTAACATTTCCTGGCATTAGCAGGAAACACCAGCTTTCATGTCACGATGAGCTACACAGAATGTATGGACACATGAGTGAATAGATACATGCGCTTCAGCAAACTCAAACAAGGTAGATCTGCCCACAAAGAGATCTGGAAGCTATAGGTAATCATCTCTAGATACCAGGTAAACGAGCCAAAAGATGCATGACCTTGCTAGTGTGGTACAAAGCAAAGCTAACAATCTCAACAAAGGATATTTACTGATATTATGAATAATATTACAAGTTTATGCATAGTATGGAATGGAATACCTTGTGAAGTTTAATTCCTCTTCCCAAGCATGGACCAGATAACACAAAGGAAACCTTTATTATATCTCCAATGTCACCAACAGTCAACTGTTAGAAAAACAAAGAAAAAAAATTAAGTATATGTTGTATCTAACAATTTGGATTACATACTTTAAGGCCAGGTAAAAAGATAAATAAATTAGGTAAAAATACTAGTCAAGGAAATTAATACTAGGGCAAGGAAGTCCCATTGAGATTGCAAACTAATTTGGACTCACATCTGTATCCTAACTTATTTTTAACTAGGAGAATTAACTGCAGACCTAGGCCAGCATATGAATAAGTATGACTGATTCTGTATTTCTAAGTCAAATTCATATTACTATTCTTTTCCCTTTACTTTCCTATTTACCTTCTCTCCATCACATCTTTATTCTCAAACTTGAACTGAAATTTTGAACTCAAGATGATTTTTAGTTCTGAATATTGGTTCTATTCTCAATTATTCCAGTCCTCAAAAGAAAGGATGGTTGGTTTCCATAACTCATAGCATGCACTGCTGCTTGTGGCTTTTCATCTCACAGCAGTTAAGCAAGTGATGCTTATATTGTCTTTTTTGCACAAGATGCGTAATGACTTTTTTTTCCATGTTTAAGAATAAACATCTTTTGAAAGTGGTGACCCAGGTTATCAGACTTGTCCAGAAGCTGATATTAACTTCATGTGCAAACTGCATAATTTATATTTGCCAGGGACCAAGCTCTCTACAATAGATTAGCTGAGGTTTGAGAAGTAGAATGTAAAGGAAGTATGGAATAGCTTCATTATTTATTGCCTTACTGTTAAGACCTACAGTCTTAATTCAAAGTTAATGAGTCTTTTCATGTCCAAGTTGGCATTGCTCAAGAGAGTTTTCATAAATTATTTGTATTAGCCCACAAGCGAGAAGTTCTCCAAGTGATGTTTATTTAAGACATGGAGGCATAAACATCAACTCCAACAAAAAATCGTTCCACACAACTTCACATATGTTACCTCCAACTCTTACTTTACTGAAATTATTTTGTAAGATTCGTGTGAAATGAAAAAGAAACCCACCAGAAATGGATTATCATTCAGATTCTGCACTTTCTGTGCAGGGGATTTCCCTTTTCTTCCAAATACAACAACTTGAATATCAGGAACATCTTCTGGTACTTGCATACAGTGCATCCACATTTGCCATCGTCCTCTGATTTTAGTATCAAAATCTTTTGTGAGAAGAGATGTCACGGATGTTTCTGCATTGAAAGCAAAAATAAATGCAGAATCCATGTCTAAGTAAGTCATAAGGCAGTGTAAGACAAAAGATAAAACTGACACTGGCTGGTAGTGCTGGATCCAGCACAGGCGAGTCAGGCAAGAAAACCACCAACTCCCTTACTCATTCAACCCTGCAGAAGTGTAGAAAACCAGGCCAACAGCTTCATGAATCCATGTCAGACTGGTGCCATGCCTATCTTCTCCATACAGTTCCACTGACAGGACACATCCTGTCCGCACCTGGAAACCCTTTCAATACTGCCACTTCCATCTGCTCCATCCCATGCATACTTTCTTCCTCCTTGTTTACAGAAGGAAACAGCCTTGTCCTGCCTCTGTTCTGCTCTGCCATGCAATAGGATTCATGCAAATCAAGGACATTTCTGCTGGTATTACCTTTGAGCGGAATTGCCACTTCTACAAAGTCTTTCTTGGAGCTTTTATTGATCCACTTGTTGTGAAAAAAAACGTGTGCAGAAAAAGGGTAGAGGACTTCTTTTATAACAATTTTTTCCAAGAACCACTCATCTGATTGAAAATAAACAGAACATTATTAATTTATGCCTTTTAAGCAGCAAAATGTTCTGCTCATGCAGTTATAAGTTTCTATCTTTAGAAAATCAATAAAACGTTATCTTTTGTGGGAACTCTTGGGGAAATGAGGCTTCTGAAAATATATTGTCTCTGTTTATATGTGTTTCTTTCTGTTCCTCTACACTACAAAATATTTGATATAGTGAAGAAACCTTGAATTTTTACAGATCTTGTGCAATTAAACATAGGAATAAATTTGATTTAATGATCCATTAGTGTTCCAAAGGATGGAAAGACTTCTCTAGGCACAAGAAGTTCACCATAGGAAACTATATTATACATAAAGGAAAAGGATCAGGATTTCTACAACTTTAGCCATCAGAAAATCCACTCAGTGCAAAATTTAATTTTTGGTGGTGTTCTATGCTATCTAATAAGATACAAACTTCATCTGAAGGTTTTCTCTTGATCAAAGTCGTCGTGCTGATTCTCTGGAAACAAAGTGTTTGAAGACTCAAACCTCTGAGTCTTGGTTAAACTTGGTTATACTCCAAGTCCTGGTAAAATCAATGAAAGTTTGATCATTCATTTCCAAGTTACCATCCAGGAAATAAATGGGAAATAATCCCCAAACCAGTTTTTCTTTCCAAGTCTGAGTTTAAACCTGCAGGGTCTTGCTTTTTTGATAAAAGAACGAGAGGCTCAGTTTATCATGCTCTGGAACAATCATATCTCTGATATCAACATTATCTACAGAAGTAGGTAGGATATCTGTAAACCCTCTGCTCTGTTGTCTCTAAAAACTATCAGGCCAAAATTGTAGCCAAAGTAGAACAAAATATCAATTTATGTTGCTCCTTGCTGTTGTTATTTTTAAGAAGTATGCAATTTCCTTTGACTCCAGCAGCTGCAGGTTGTAAAGAGGACAAGAAAAAAATGCTGCAGGAAGTGCAGCCTTTTTACCTGCTACTCAACTGCACACATCCAGACTGCCTTAAAAAATGATGTATTTCTAGTGGGTTAAAAGAAAAAAGCCTTTCTTCCATGTTCCACTTCCTAATCTGATTAACTGATTTTCTCTGCATACCTTTACCTAAAGTAATTTAGTCCTGAAAACAAAACTGTTTTTTAAAAAGAAAATGTCCATTTTCCAAAGATGGAGAGGAAGAAAAAATGTCAAAAATTATAAATGCGTATGACATATTGCTTCCTGAAGACCAAAAGCTTTTTTGACTGTAGTCACAAATACATAGTAGCTCATGTGGAGAAAGGTTTCATGCATAGTTTTACCATTTTACAGGGTCACTACATTTGCTGAGAATTTTAGTAATTCTAATAATAAGACTAAATAAATTTAGTAATACTAAAAAGCTGCACATTTTAGTTAAACTAAGCTGGTCACTTGACATGTATAGTCCAATAGAAATAATCAAGAGTAGAAAACTGAGAGCAATTTTGAATTTTCTAGAAATTTTTAAAAACAGATCTAGGATTTCCTAAATGTGATAATCTTTATTATTATTACTGAAAATCTATATTATTTAACTGAAAAAAAATGCTGACCTTTTTTTAGACTCTTGAATCCAACAATAACTTGGTTCAACTTGCCAAGGTATACTGCTTTGATTTTGAAAACATCCACCTGTAATACAAAAATATTTAACTTAATATGCAACTTCTTTTGAATGTTTATCAGTTTAGCTTTGTATCTCAATGGAAGCAAATTCAAATCTCATTCATCACGTTCCATTGCCTTTGACTTCAAAATTAAACATTGCATGCTATAACTGATATTTTCTGATCCAATGACTATTATGAATAATGAATTTCAAAATGCTGCTGTATTTAATATGAAGTAATATTAGAAACATCAGATACACACACACTGGCAATAAAGTGCTCATTTCTAGTACCTTCATGAAATAAAATAACCAAATCAGACCAACTACTACCTGCGTTGAAAGTTTGATCCAGAACCTATCTCCCAATGAAACTGATGAACAAAAGTATCTAATAAATCTCAAAATCTGGAGCAATTTCATTTTCACTAAAATTCACAGTTAATTTAGTGGGAATTAATCAGGGAAATGGTAGTCAAATGAACAGTGTCTTGGAAGGTTTCAACCACTGTACTGTTGGGATAAGGATTTTTAATTGAAGCCATCTCTATGATAGGTCAGATTTTCCACATACAACAGATTTGCATGATGACTGGACCTCATTTAATCTTCCCTTTCCCCCCCTACTGTAAATCTTTGTACTATGTTCACCTTCTCAGGTGAGAGATATACCTGTTTGCCTTCTCTTGGCACAGTTGTCCTCATTATCAATGGGAAAGGTTACATAAGTATGCACACTGACACTGGGATTTGGAAACATACTATTCATGAATGGATTCATATACTCTTTTGGGAAAACAGTTGTGAAATGAAATCTCCACAAGGAAACCTGTTTTCTTTCTTGTCACTTCAGGAGTTATCCTGTTCTAGACAAAAGCAGTTGTCCTGGAAAAGTTTGTGTTGAAAATGCAATTCGAAGACAAAAGTGTGGGACCAATTTGGGGATTTGAAAACAATGAAAAACTTGTATTTTTCCCATAGTTGCTGTCATGTACAACAACTTACAAAAATTCATGCTACCTGCAAGAACCATATTTATCACAAGAGTCTACAACAAAGACTGAGAACACTGAATGAGGCATTTGAGAGCAAGTTGGAGCAAAGAGAACTGTGAGAGAATGAATATGGAAAGAGTTGTAACCTGCAATCTTTTCTATAAGAAGATGACTAGGGTGCTATAGCCCCTAGTCAGATAAGCCCTTTAGAGTTTCAGGTGAAGGATTTAGTCTCCCACACAGGCACATTTAAAACTTGACACAGAATCTGGATTATAAAGAATAAAATTTGCAGATGATTTATATTGCCACTGGAGTGAGTATTCACAAAAGTCAGTTGTATTTTTCTGTACAATATTTATTCTTTAAGAAAATTTAACATACATTCTTACAAAATAACGTATATTAAAAAAAGCTCAAGACAGTTCAGTTTTTTGAAAGAAAGAGGATCAGTGCCTCTTTCAGTCTGTACTGATACCTTAGCCACTCTACCAAGCAGTCTTGCTGTTCAGATTTCTCTAAGGTATTAAGATGTATAATATATCTATATCACTGAAAAGATTAATCTATAAAGTTCCCTACATTACTTCTTAAAGCCAGATGAGCACTGCTGTCCTTTCATTACTACTTTCAGATGTATTTTGTGAAGTCCAAGCGAGCAGTTTGATCAGTTCTTGACAAAAGTGACAATTGGCTTGCATATTCTCTTCCACAACGGAGAAAGAAAACACAGGAATACAAAGGACATTATGACTAAGAAAAATTTAGTTTGGTTTTTGTAAAAAAATAAAATGTGTCTTCTAGAATCTTTAGAAGTGAAAAGAAAAGCAGATAAAACAAATGGAGGCAAGCTTAGAGAATAAATGAAGCATATTGCAAGCATATTTCTCTAGATGCCTACTTCAGAGGACAGACTAACCTGGGCTGGCCGGCAACAATTAAATACTCCCTCCTGTTCTCCCCAGAAGAAGATGCCTATGCACTTTGCAACAGTTTTATTATTCTCTTAACACAAAAATAAAAAAATCTTCCAAACCTAAACTCAGAGCAGACAGTAGGATCTAGTAAAGTATCAGCTAGACATTTCCTTTTGTTCTGAAATAGATATTTCCTTTTGATCTGAAATTTGCTTAGTTACTTTGTTCTTATGCCAACAACTACTCCAGGAATTACTCTTCTAGGAAAAGCTCTTTAAGCCTCAAAAAGCGATATATTTACCATGTTTAAAAGCGGTAAGTGGGTGGAAGAATTGGAAACATGAAAAAATAGAGCTCTGCTTGGAACACTGACATTAGTGTTCGGGAAAGTTAACAAGAAAAGGCCATGGTCTAAAGTAGGTACAAAGGCAAGAAATCCTATAGAAATGTTATCAGTTCTATCAATCAGGCATATTTTAACAAAGCACTGATACCACCCTGGCCTTAAAAGTTTGGAATATTAAAATAGAGCTTTTAGAGTATATTTGGCCCAACTCAAAATTACGTCATGAACTTAACTTTTGCACAATGCTGATGATGTGTAAAAGCGACAAATGTTACCTTTGGAGACAATCAGCTCTTAGTAGCAAGAAAAAAAAAATGTCTATATGGAATATAAGACATTAGTATTTTTGATACTCTGTCCACAAATGTTTTTATGCAGATATAAGTTTTATCAAGAAGACACTCACAGATTCAGTTACATTTTACCTGCCCTCTAGCAAAAGTGATCAGGCTGTTTCTTGAGTTAAGCCATCGTTTCCCCGAATCACTCTTTTCTCCTTGTATACAAAGATAGGCCTCACCAGTGGCATCTGCTTTCTTCAAGTCTCCCGTGTGTAAATGGATTGCATATTCCACAACTTCAGAAAAAATACACACACAAAACCAAAAAGTCAGCAAGAGAAAATGCTTCTTTTCTTCTTACTCAACACTCACATTATGTACCAAACCCTGGTAGAAACCATTGCAAATTTTATCAGAATCCCATACTGTGCCATAGAACAGGGAGCAGGTCTCTTCAGCCTTGGTAACATATAAAACCAAAACATGTCTCTGCTGTACCACTCCCTGTTTGGAAATCCAGAGAATACAGATCTGTTCTGCTGACACCAGTCCCAGAAAATCAGTGCTACTGATTGAGCACAGAATCCCCTAGGCACTGCCCTCTTCCCCCAAGGTAGAGAATTCCTTTCTAAGAAATACTTTTACACGCTCTTTGGGAAGTCTAAGTTCTGGTCTCTAAGACTATTTGCTCATATTTCTTTGCTCCTTCCATCCCTCTATGTATGTTATTTTCTCCTTGAAATGAAACAAGAGCTTACGCATAAAGTGGCTTAGAAGAAAGCTGGGACCTGATTGTCTTAAGCTTTAAATTCATGCAATTACCTCCCAATGAATGAACACATCAGGACGATCAAGTTTTGTCACTAGTCAGACCATAATACTACTACACTGTTCTTGAAGATAAAACACATTAATGTGAAACAGAAATAATGAACTAAACATTCCTTCACCAGCCTTAATACATAAATAGAAAAACCTCTTCCTATTTGGTATCGGTCTCCAAAGAACCTCCCATGTAGTGTATAACAACCCACAAACACACATCAACTAAGTGAGATCTGAGTGTAAGGGAAAGCATTCCTGATCTTCTCAGCTGTGGTCCTAGTACAGCAATTAGAAGAGACACCCGAGACCACTATGTGGAGCTTCTGCTTCCTTGCCTCTTTATGACACAATATACAGAGGAGTGATGCAGGAGAGACCAAATTCCATTAAATCTGAAGTAACTTCATAGAAAACTACTATATTCATTTTTTAAACTACCTACTTTAGCCTCTGAGTTTATCACAGAAGCATGGAAACACTTAAACAGAAGCAGGTCACAATTTCAATATTCATGGTTATTTGCATCATGTTAACAGAGAGCCAGGAAAAATAAGATGAGGTTTTGGGGGATTGGCTTATTTGCTCATTTTATAGTTATTTGTATAATGCTGGTGCTGTCACTTCAGAAATCTGACTTTCATGGCTATATTAGGAATATGATCCTTATGTAGTCAACCCGGAAAGGTAAGAGCTGTACAATATATTCTAGGGACAGACACTAAAAGTTAGGAGTCTAAACTTAGATGGTCTGAATGTTCCTCTTCTTCCAACCACAAGCATCATTACTTCGGCCTAAGAAAAAAAGTTATTATCTTGCAGCCACACAGGTTTGTAAAACACACTTTTCTAATATTTTTCAGAAGGAGGAAATCACATTGTCCATTGTAAAATGCAAAATCACATTTGGGATGTAAGTAATAAGCAATGCACACATACCAAGACAGTATTTAACAATGCATGTATTACCTCTTGAACTTTTTTGTCACCAGCTTCATGACTGATTTTATTTTATTATTTTTTTTAAGGACTGATTACCCTTAGTCCAACATTTCATAAGTAGTGAGCTATCTTTGGCTATTCCAAACTATTCAGCCCTCATCACTGGCACAGCAAGCAAATATAGACGACATCTAGACTATGTGACAGTTACATGCTGGAGAAAGTCTTCCAGCCTCATTCAGCTTGTTCCTACCTGGGACACAGCTGGCTGTGGAATGTCTGCTTTCCTTGAACAGATGTGTACAAAAGAAGGGAAATGGTGCTTTAGAGACATGAAATCAAGGAACGAATAAGAACGATTTTCAGTCCCGCAATTAACAATACAAGCCAGAGAGCACTGAAATACACATTATTCAAGTCTGAAATGCATATTTCAGTATAAAATACAGCACAGGATACACAAATATCTGAATATACATATTGGAAACATTTGATATTTTTAGTATGGTTTGCTGCTTGAGTCAAATTTATTCCAAGATAGAAATGGCCCAATTTAGCAAAGTGTACATCCTTTAAAAAGATATAATTATGAGAAATTTCTAGTAGGTTTGAGAATGATTGTTTAAACCCAGAAGCTAAGGCTGTTATTTATTTTCATGCGTAGGTGATAGGAAAACAAGGAGGAGGAAAAAAAAGTGTTCCAAGGATATTTATTTTTAAGCTTTTCTTACAGCACTTTTCACAAGTCAGTGCTATTCATGTTGAGTGGTATAACAAAAGGCCTGAATTCAAATATTGTGACATCCTATATAGTAGCTATTTCTTTAGATGAAAAAATTAAAAATGTCACATCACCATAAGAGGAGTACTAAAGGGTGGGTTTGCACACTGATTGAAAATTTAGTATCTAAAAGGATTAATTAAATAATAAGGGATCAGGCCACTATTAAAAAGTGAGGTGAAAAAACATAGAACAAATATGTTTGTAGATGCAGGAAAAGATTGGGAGCGGCCACCACTTTTAAGAAAGGAATTGCAATCTTCCTGAAGGTTTCAAATTAGCACAGATATGTATTTTTGCCTTGCTAAATCTGATAGAATTGCTAAGTTTAGAGCAGAAGTAATATCCATATGGCTTCATTACAAGCAGGCAATTGACATTACTGATAAAGGTTACTATTTATTTGGATGCTTAGTTTTTAGCACTCACTTTGCTTCCTATAAAGTTATATACCCACTGTTTGCCTTGTCTAGGGATAACAATGATCTATATTGCTACATATTGTTCTTTTGTCTTTATTTGAATTTATTCTAACAGACATTCATTAAAGACCTTTCCATAAATGGATGTCTCTTTCAAAAAAATAATGAGAGCAATCACATAAAAATGAATGAGGGGTTTTTCTCCAGTAATCAAACTGAAATAAAAGTAAGAAGCTGACAAAAATTTTTGACTGAATTAGTATTGGGACTACAAAGAATAAGACTTTCTGTATTCCATACAGCTGGATATTAACACTTCCAGCTGTAGATTACTGGACTCCAAAAAATGGTTTGTAAGAAACTTCCTAGGTTAGTGGATACTACCCATCTACAGAACAATTTTGGAGGGAGAGTGTATAGATGTCTTTTCCCTACAAATTTTCCAAGAAAAATCACCTTAACTTTCTAATATACCTCAAGACTGAATTTACAATTCAGGATTCTGAGGGGTGCATTCTTCTAGAAAAAATTTCTGGAGTTTTTATATGTAATTAAACATTTAGCAATTTGAATTCTGAAAATAATCACCAACACTTACAATTTTTCCCCATCATTCATAAAGAAATTGGGAAAAAAAAGCCCTAGATTTACTACATTCGACATTGTACAGCCTGCACATATTACGTCCAACACTCAATGTTATTTTGAATCTGACAGATCAAAAACCTAAAATAATATTATTGTTTTCTTCAGTAAATGAATACAAGGCTACTAATTGCTCAAAACTATGCAAACCCACTCAAAACCAGAGGCTTAAATGGTCTTCAGTGTTTTGTTTGTTCAAGTTTCATTTTTAAATAGGATAAAAACATTAGGAAAATCTCCTTAGAGAATAGTGTGCAAAGGTTTACATGGAATATTTTATTTCTTTTTCTGGGATGCTTCCTTCTTTTTCTATTAGTTTCTCCTTAAGCAGAACGCTCTTTGTACTATAGCCTCTAGCAATAAACCTCTTAACTGTCACTACAAGCTTCAGTGTATGATCCTTACTATCCCCCTTAATTGTCTTTGTTCTAATGAGCTGGATAAATGGGAAGTGGGTTCTTAAATAGCCAGTGATCAAGTTATCTGTATAGAATTGGTTGTTTCTCTCCATATTTCCAGGTGTGCGTGTGGTGTGTGGGAAAAATCACTTTATTACTTCTCTGGCATCATACAACTCACATGTGTTACTAACAGTAGAGAAACATGCAAGTTAGTATACTTTTTTGTGGAATATTACTTGCTGTGCTATGAATTCCTCATCAGCATCAATAAATTACTAGTGCAATTTAAATCCTTGAATATTTCTTTGCTGGCTAATTGTAACACATTTTTTAAAATTCTATCTCTGTTCTGTAGGGGGTCTTTGCAATTCATTTCTTAAAAAAAAAAAACCCCTATGTTTCTAGGTCCCATGCATTTCTTTGTGAATATGAAGATTTAGGCAATATCACACAGTAAATGATATTTTGTACACATCTTCAGCTGACATAGTGCTAATTTGTAGAGATAATAAATAATCAAGAGCTAAAACTCAAACATCCTCTAACATGAAAGAAGCCAAATCCCGTATGTGGTGTCAGCAGTTACAGCATCTGTCATAATCCTGATTTCTGTACTCTCGGCTTTTTTTTTTTTTAATAAATGCATGTGCAAAACCATCATATTCCTTTGATATCAAATTCTTGTGGAAATCCTCACACAGTATTTTAGACCCAAAAGAGATATACTGGTATTGCAGTGACAGATCCTGACCTCAGTGGCAAAAAAGGACTTTGCTTACCAGGCAGAGGCTCTTGATCTGCATAGAGAGCTGGCAGCTCCACACATTTGTCTTCATAAGGGTAGAACCAGCAGTCAAAAGCTAAATACATCTCTTCCTTTGTGCCTGTGTGCTTCATATGCAGTAAATCTAAGTGCCATGGCTGTTTTAGCTCACTGTGTGGGCCAGTTACCTGAACTTTGTATATTGACCCAACATCTGCCAGTTCATCCTAGGTGAGAAAGCAGAGAAGATGAATGGACCTCATTCTAATTGTGCCAGACCAAATGCAGTTGACAGCTGTATGCAACAGTTGAGCTTCAGTAGTTAAAGAATTCTAGCAGATTTATAACTGCTACTATTTTTCCCCTTTCTAATCCATACAAAATTGATTTACTAACATGAATGAGGAGATTGAGCACCTGGGGTTTAATGTCAGGGAACAAGTCACTGCTGAAATTTGAACACAGAAGATGACACAGTATTGATATCTGTTTTACAGATTCAGTAGACTATTTGCAGGCACAGGAGCTTTCATAATTTTGAACATTATTAGAAATATTTCTTACAACATCTAATCTAAAAATAGTGCAATTAACTATAAATTTGAAGGAGAAGTAATTCAATTTTGAGGAAACAGCCAAGAGATCCTCCATCTTCACTCTAAATCATGTTTTCATATAGAAACTGTCCATCAAAATTTTCCCTTTCTTGAGAAAAAATGTCTTATAGTTATACTAGATTTTATATATACATGTATATATATTTTATATGTATGGTATATATATACACCAGGGATAGTACAACATCTCTATGACCATTACTTGAGTAAGTTAAAGTAGAGGAGGCCTTAGATAACTATAATTTATGTTTTTAAACCAATCATTTTTCCCTGCAAAGGAAAAAAGAAGAGAAGAAAACAGAGCTGTTTTCTCTTACTATTTTCACATTCTTTCCCCAGCTCTTTCATGTCAAATACTGCCCAGTGAGTAGAAGTGCATGTGACCTGACTTCAGCCTTTCCTCTGACAGGACACTTCCAGTTTCATACTATTTCTTTATGTTTACCAGAGGTTCCTGGAAATAACTTCGGAAAACCTTCTGAATATTCCTCATTTTGGCTCATGTTTATGGCCTAGTCTAGACTGCTTAGCTCTTCTTTCATTAAAGAAAACAGGAACATCAAAACCCAGCCCATAATTTCTTTAGCTCAATCATTGAGTTCAATTTATCTAAGTAGTAGGAAGAACTAGGAAACAGTTTCTTCATTCACAACTCCAAGGCTGTTTTCCGATGAATCCCAAAATGTAAAGTAACATATTTTCACACACCCTTTGGGCTTTTTGCCAGGGGTCCCTTCACCCCATTTTTTTTCATGATTTTCTCTTTCTACCTGCTTCTACAGTTCCAGCAGTCCATCCTGAAGAAACATGTTTCATGATGGGGCTACATGGACACATTTTTCTGACACAGAGCTGGCTTGTGAAGTTCCCACTTCCCTGTCTGCCCACTTGTTCCCATTCCCTCAGTCCTGCCTTTGTTTCTGCAGCTGCAGGATGAACCAATCAAGGTTAAAACAAAGGCTGAGGAACCAATCAAGGTTAAAACTTTCAGTTTTCTCAGAGGGATTAACCAATTTCCTCAAAACCCAGAATGGACAAAGAAAAATGGAACAAGCAGTACAAGAACAGGACAAGCAGTAGTCACACTTCCCTTAATATTGTCCTAGCTTCAAGCACTTTGTGGCTCAGGGATCTCCTGAGCCAAAGGAGGTGTCTGCAGTGTTTAACTCCAGGTCAGTTCCAAATGCTGCTAAACTGGTCTTTCTTGGAGAGCAAAATCAGACAAGCATAAGAGTAACATGGTGTTGGCACTGGGAAGGAATTACAGCTACAAGAGGGAAGTAAGAGCGTTGGGAAAAGAAGCAGGATACAACTCAGTGAAAGTGGACCTCAGGCACTTGTTAATTTTTCAGTTAATAGGTAATAGGAGGAAGTGAAGACAGATGATGGAAGGGCAGAAGAACTGAATAGAGGAGAAAACTTGTGGGTAAAAAGGAGCTGATCAAGAAGAAAAAGAAAGTGATTATGACAGGCAAAAAAAAAAGAAAGCATGTAAAAACAAGGCAGCCCAAAAAACGTGGTGGCAGGGATGAATATATTATATGAAAGAGAAAAAAAGAACTTTCTTAAAGTTTCATCTCATTTATGATTCTTCCTTCTCTATCATAGGCCCCAAAAGCTCTGTAGTATCCCATGGCATATTGGATATTTACAAACTACTTAATTCTGTGAGATCAACACAACCTGTAAATCGGTACCTGCAGCGTGGTATACACTGTGCTATGCACCAAGGGACCAATTCCCTCACTTAAGCATTCCTAGTATGAGACACTGGGAGAACCTGCTCATTCAAAAACCATTGTTCAAGTGACAGTGTTACTACCTACAAACAAAAATGATGACCTGTGCCAAACTACACAGAGGACTTAAAAATCAATTTGGCAGTTTAGTTTAAAGAAACCATTTATCTCAGAATTAAGTGGGTTATCAGCTACATGATTCTTAGGCTTTTCTTTCAATAAAGAAAGGTTGAAGTACTTTGATCTGAATTGCTTTTCCTGTAACTTGAAGTGGAAACTTTTTGCAACTCAGATTGCCATAGAAGATAAAAGAAAGGCATATTGGATCTTCTTCATTGCTCAAGTCAGATCCAGTGATGTCCATTATCCAGAGACCTGATGGCTTCATGTTGATTTCAGGCAGTTTAGGACTAGAAGTCAATCTTTTACCTTTGAAAATTATCAAAGAGAAAGAGGAAAGATGACAGTATGAGAGAATGGCATAATATAGCAGGACCGTAGCCTTTATGGTACACAAACAAACCCTATTTGCAGGTTATGTTGTATCTATAGCAACAGTTCACTAAGAATAACACGTCAATACCTTTATTATACTTTTAGCCAAGAATTTAACAGCTTAATGTTCTTTCTGTATTTTTAAATTTAGTTTCAGAGGTATTTTCCTTGTCATGTTTGGAGGTAATTGCTAAGAGAACACCTTTTAGAGGTCTAATTAATTGTTCTTTAAAAAAGCAATCGATATTACTAAACCAAATTTATCGTTTAGAAACACCAGCCATCTGTGGCACGTAGGCACCTAATGCAAAATGAATAACACTAATGAACTCCACTTCTAACTAAATCATACCTAGAAATATAACACGTGCTGTAATACTGCAAGACTGACAGGTAAACTGATAAAAACCATAAAAAATATTTGCCAGATCCTCAGAAGATCAATGTTACTATCTCCCTCTCTTTTTCTTCATTAAAGCTGTTATCCTTCATTTTCATTCTGTTTTAACCCTTCTATGGGAAATGAAAATGATTGAATAAGAAGGAACATCTCAGTAAAATGTACTTTCTACAACTCAGAAACCCCACGCAGCTGAATGCCTGCGTATCTGTGTTGGGCACATCATGTTTTTAAGATGTCTTACTTCCTCTGGACTAACTTTTGTAGCTCGTTCATTTACATGGAGTTGTTTTCAGAGGTTTGAAAGGAGGAGTCTTTTCTACTAGCTCTTAAGGACTAAAGGTCCTGCTGGAGATGTTCTTTTCCCAAATACACCCAGGTTTAGATTTGCACAAATGGAGGTATAGTAGGCTTGAGATGAACAAAAACAATGTAGCAGAACTGTTGGTTTGTGCTGTGAAGTAATACCAAAGGTAAAGACTAGGCTCATTTCACTAAAGTAACTTTTCTCTGGATTTCAGATGAGATCCTAAGCTGCCTGAAAAGCGATAAGTAAAACTTGAGCTACTTATTGCCACGAGGCACACATCCCAAACCCAAATCTGCTTTAAATCTTTCATTGCAATATGCTATATTTAATTTGGAAAGCAAGTGTTCCATACACAACACATTGACTAAATGGAATTTTACTAACGGTTGACCTTACCAGGTGTGGTTTTGCTATAATAGTAAGATCAAACTGAAAATTCACATTTTCAGTAAAAGAAAGATACTATGGAGATCAGAAAGAGCTGCAGACAAATTAAAAAATATATATCTACAAGCAGACAGGCCAGTTTTGCAGAAGAGCTTACCAACTGTCACAATCTCACAAACAGTCTCACATAATCCCAAATGAGTATCAAGCCAGTTCCATAAAGGGAAGACCCATTCTTTGTCTGAGTCTTGTGATTCCTTGACTGTTACCATCTTCAGGTACATCCCAGCCCCGTAGCCTTTTCCATCATGTCCTATGACCACTTTTTGCAAGTGACTTAGAGAAACAGCTTCCACCAAAAACGAATCCACCTGCAAGGGAAGGGAAATACTTACTATTAAAGAGCTTGGACCAGAGTTTCCTTGAACTGTGGGGAAAATGCAGTCCAGGACCTGGCTAAAGGTTTAAAATTTGTCTTTGTTTCTTGTAATATTTAGTATAAAATCTCCCCTCTGAATCTCAGAAAGCACACACTTTATACCTTACATTGAGTCACACATTCATAATTAGCAACATATTGTAACTTCATTTTATCATTGTAAAACATATCATTTTATCAATCATTTTATCTACATTAAAAGGCATTTACCTCAACCTTCTGACAGTCAAACAGTTATGACAATATTTTAGTTCTAATCAAATTTCTATTTTTCAAGATACTTCTAGTTTCTAAAATTCATCATACAAAACTATATTAATAGTCCTGAAGAAAAATTAGAAATCTAAGAAAAGTATGCTTACTCCCAAGTAGTTTATGAATTCTTCTCCAATAGTCAAAAAAACCCATCTTTTTGTTTTTCTTGCAAAATGAAAATACTTTTTTTAATGAAAAAAAATTTTAATTAAGCATTTTAGGAAATAAATTTATGCATCAAGGTAAATTAAAATAATTACTGTAGTGTGTTATTTTCTGTATATCACCATAGCCCAGAGATATACATAGAAATAAAATTTAGAAATTCTCTCAGTTTATTATTGATTCTATTTTTGCCCTACCAAATAATGTGATAATTGTCTAATGAAAATAATTTTGCAAAAATCTAAGAATCTACTTGATTCCTAGATTCAGACATTCCATGAACATTCAAACTTCAATGTTCAGTGACTGAAACTGTCATAGGAAAGCCTAATACACAAGACAAGAATGTTATTGGTCACCTAGAAACATTGGTGGCATTCACTTCTCTAGGTGGAATTCTTGTCTCTTGTCTGAACTTACTGACTAGACATTTAGTTAGTGTTTCATGTAGGACTGTGGTTACAGAAACATCACTGATAGCAAAAGTCTCACCGCAATTTCTGTAACTTATTTTGAATCACTGATTACCAATCTTTTGCTACCTGCGCTATCCTATATTTGGAATGGAAGAAGTAAGAAGCATGATCACAGGCGTTCTCCCCAGTAATCTGCTTTCTGTATGCTCTTGTGAAGCCTTTATTATCATGTGGGGAAGCTCTTGTACAAGAAGGAAATAACACTGGCATAGGTCTGCTGCAAAAATCCAGAAGATAAATTCCGTTTCCAAATTCTTACTCATCTGTTGCAAGATATATTCTCAGCAGACATTAAGCGATACTTAACGCAGTGCTAACCCCCGTGCACTTAAGACAACATTTTAGTACCATTACCTTATTCCTTTGAAATTTTCTTCCTTTTGCTAAAGATGTACAAAGTTTCCTCGCACCTGTGTCCCCTCTTTTGCCATAGAGAGTGATAGAAACATTTGCAAAAGTTTCTGCTCCCCAGCGGTCACCAATATGTACAGAGACAACATACTTATAGACTGTACAAAATGAAAAGAAAAAAGGTTTAAATGAAGCTAACTATGTACAAGGTGTACTTAAAAGAAAACAGCAACACAGAGTATTTAGTAAGACTACTGGTTGTTTTCATTTCTGCAGCTACCCAAAAATCTGCTACATGGTGATTGAAATACTCAGAATCTGATCTCTTTATGATTGGATCGGAAAGTGAAGACTTTCCATTAGTTTCCTTAGAAAGTCAAAGGAAATTGGACTTGGACCATTTAGAGTTATGAACCTTAGAGCTACTAAAATCTAGACAAATTCTGCCCAATTCTCATCTGAGTTTGTGCAGGGACTGTTAGGAACCGAATTATCTTTGCAGTAGATAATAACACTCACAGGTCAAAGAACAAGACACTATGTCAAGTTTACATAAATTAGAACAGCAGAGACATGTAGGATAGCATCTTGATACATGACATGACATACAAGTATAAAAATTTATAAAATGCAAGAAGTATAAACTTTTTGCCTCTATGGTACTCCTGTGAAAATGCACGTCTGCACACTCAGATTGGATTTTTGTCTGAGAAGGATCATTATATTGCATAAGTATTCATACTCATACAAAAAGAATAAGCAAAATTTTTCAAATGTCATTTTAATGTACAGTCCTACTGAGTTAACATTTAACTAACATAATGCTATAGTTTCTTTTAAGGTCGTGAATAGGCTTGAGGTATTCAGGGAGCAGAACTTCTGGAACTTTAGTTTAGAAAAACAGTCGTGCCTCTAATTACTTTTCTCTCAGGTGTAGCTGCTAACTTTCCTGACCAAATGTAATACTTCTATAGGTCTTCACACTGCAAATGCATCTCTGAATCTACTATGTAACTCTCAACATGTCAAAAAATAGTCTTTAAGGAAAAACAAAAAACTTTTTTGTACAATGAAGATTACTTCTGATACTTGTGTTAGTAACTAAAGCTTTTATAAACTAAGTAATTCAATAGTAAGCCTACTGAAGCTATTAGAAACTAAATAATTCAGTAGTAAGCTTACAACAAATAATTTCCATGGCTTTGAAAATGTGCTTTGTCTTTTAAAAGTATAGTTATATTGTTTAGTTTTGCCCACATAAAATCATACAGAAGATTTAGCAACTATGAAATGTGGCTTAATTGGAAAATTGAATTTGCTTTAAGTGCTCAGCATTTTCACAGTGCATATATGAAGACAGTTGCAATAGAGCTGCTGAAGATACTGAATTCAGTCAAAGTGCTGTATTATATCTGTGGCACTGACTTCTTTTCAAGAGGTTAGTTTACTTTCTTTGTATCTTCTCACTGTTTTCACCTGGTAAAGTTGTCTGATCCTCATTGACTGCAGGGAATTCTTTCACCAGCTCCTTTTCTTCTCTCTTACAAGAGAGCCAGCAGTTACAGTGAAAGTTCAGTTCCTGTTTTGTATGTAATTCTTCTAAGTGAAAAGACTTCAAATGCCAACCCTCAAAGCCTGGCACTTCATCACAGTTGACCCGAATCTTGTATACATCTCCCAAATCTCCAGTCTCAACCTGCAAAAAATATCATGAGGAAGAGAGTGCTGTCAGGGCTGGTTCACTTACAGAGATTTTTCCAAACAGTGTAGAATTCCTGAACTTAACATTAACCAGTGGAAAAGCTGAATTGAAGGCTGAAATAAACATGATGAGGCAACCAATCCTTCTCCCTTTCATGGTAGGATCATGGGTGAGATTGCCTCTCTTGTTTTCTTCTGTTCTCTTATTATTATTGTGAGCATAATACTCTACCTTTAGGGTGAGTCAAGGTTACAATTAGAAACAGCTGCGCATTTAAGCTTTTTAGACAAAAGGTAGCGTGTAAAGTTTTGGCCCTGTTGGTTAAGGGGAGCATTAACTTACAATTAAAGGTTCTGATACAAGCAGTTGAGTGAGGTATGAAAGTTAATGATAATTACCACAAACCTAGAAAGTTTTAACTAAACTCTTATTTGCAAAATTATTGGATTTAGAACATGAAATTATTTTATATATAATCAAGTCTTTGGAAAAAAGAAGAGATATTTCTGCATAAAAGTAAATTGCAAATATTACAGAAATCACAAATATTACAGAAACAACACTGTAGAACTTAGGCCTGTTCCCATACTACATGTGGGAAGTTCAATATCTGGTTGCTGATCACAGAATCACATGGGGTTGGAAGGGACTTCTGGAGATCATCTAGTTCAAACCCCCCAGCCAGAGCAGGTCCACCCAGAGCAGGTTGCACAGGAACACATCCAGATGGGTTTTGAATGTCTCCAGAGACAGACAGTACCTCTCTCAGCGGCCTGACTGAGGGCTTTTGTGGGACCTGGTTAAACCATCCAACCTAGGAATGTGGGAACTGGGGTGATTAAACTACATCAAACACAAATGATCTGCAGGACATTAATCACTATGCGGTAAAGTCTTCTGAATACCAGAAGGAGGAGCACTGCAGCCTTTCACTGGCCAACTGCAAGAAAGACAGGGTGAGAAGTGATTTTTCAGTGAAACAAGACAGGACTATTTTTAAAAGCTAAAAATTATTTTTAAGAAGGATCAAACCAGAAAATTGCCAGTTGCCTTGTTCTGCTCTCATATTACTTTTTTTTTTTTCCCAGACAAGTCACAACATAAGCTTTGGTAACTGTTGCCAGGAAATAAATCCTTTGTGCATATTTTTGCATAGTTGTGCTCTAGGACCAGTAACATCACCAGCAGACTGGCTCCTAAGACAGACTACAGAACTGCTAGTAGATGAATTCATTGTGCTTCTCAACGGAGGTTTGCACTTGACAGCCCTTCGCTGCTGACCCAGCTTGCTTAAAGCTAGTTCTTGTGCCTTTGCACAGTGGACACATAGGAAGGGATTGCACTAGATGTTTAAAGATCCCACCCAGTCTGAAATTCTTAAGGTAAGTGTTATAACGCTTAGTGGTTGTCATCCCAGTCCTACAAATTTTCATGATTCAAGGACTTCTTCTTTAAGAACCAGCGAAGAATTCTTTCCTACTGTCCATTCAACAGCCCTAAGGCTGCAGGGAATCTCTCAGCTCCTGAACCATAACTCCACAGTACCCACAAAGGCCACACTTAGCAGTAGCTTTACGCTGAAGAAGCACCAGACTTGTCCTCTCTCCAAGCCTAGCCTGCCCTGCCTGCCTGCCACCCTGAATGCAGAACTTAACGCTGTCCCAGACTACGGTGAAGGAGTTTATACCTCTTGGATCTATCCATCAGACCCTCACAGATGTGATAGATCTCTGCCCTTGTGCCATGAAAAGGGAAATACATGGACAGAATTTTGTGTCCAGAGCTTTTCATGCATGTTGTGTATCACTGAATATCACTGAAATTTTTGGAGTTGGA